>JAWQEG010009085.1:0-44819 GCA_033782935.1 Petrolisthes cinctipes
CACACTGCAACAGAGCAAACTGGAGACGTGGTAATAATTTCTGTACCACTTATTGCTTGGTCAAACGTACACACAGAGGCACTCATGACCACAAAGCAAACCTAGGAACGTGGTAATCATTTCTGTATCACTTTTTGTTTGGTCACACGTACGTACACACAACACAGAGATCGAGGGACTAACATACAAACAAACGCTGACACTGACTGAGGGGCAGCGTACAGAACGAGGCTGGCTGGCTGGCGTAGGGTACCGTCTCGCGCGTGGGACTGTCGACCAACCAAGCACCACACACCACTGCTGCTACCAAAACAAAGCTGGGAGGAGGAGAGGGGAGGGGACGGGAGTGCGCAAACCGGCCAGGGAGAGGAGGGGAAGTGAGGGGAGAGAGAGAGAGAGAGAAAGAGAAAGGTGGTGGGTAAGAGAGAGAGAGAGAGAGAGAGAGGTGGTGGGTAACTGGGAGAAGAGACAGATGAATAGAGGGGAATCCAGGGTGTTGGGGGAGGGAGGGGGCAGAGTGAGGGGAGAGGTGTAGGAAGAAGAGTGAGATGATGATGAGGGAGAGTTGGTGAGCGGTTAGTAGGCCGCTGGAAGAGAGAGAGAGAGAGAGAGAGAGAGAGAGAGAGAGAGAGAGGATAGGAGAACGAAAAAGGGGAGAGACATGTGTGAGAGAAAGTTAGAGGATTAAAGGGACAGAGAGAAAGAAGGGAGGCAGAAATGAAAGAGGGGAGGGAGGGATAGACGAAGGGGTATGAAAGAATGAGGGAGGGGGGAGGGAGAGCAAGGATCAAGAAGGTAAAACAGAGAGAGGGAGAGAGAGAGAGAGAGCGAGGTGGAGGAGAAGGAGAGAGAGAGAGAGAGAGAGAGAGAGAGAGAGAGAGAGAGAGAGCGAGGTAGGAAGGGAAAGAAGGTGAGGGGAAGCAGGGAGGAGGAGAGGGAGAGAGAGGGATAAAAGGATGGAGCAACAGGGAAATGGAGGGAGGGAGGGAGAGGAGAAGGCAAGGAGGGAGGGAGGGAGGGAGAGGAGTAGGCAAGGAGGGACGGAGGGAGGGAGAGGAGTAGGCAAGGAGGGGAGAGGTAAGATATCTACCCTATCAGAACACACGCGGTTGGATGAGAGAGAGAGAGAGAGAGAGAGAGAGAGAGAGAAAGAGAGAGAGAGAGAATGTTGAAAAGAGGGGAAATGAAATGGTTAAATGGAAGAGAGAGAGAGAGAGAGAGAGAGAGAGAGAGAGAGAGAGAGAGAGAGAGAGAGAGAGAGAGAGAGAGAGAGAGAGAGAGAGAATGTTGAATAGAGGGGAAATGAAATGGGTAAATGGAAGAGAGAGAGAGAGAGAGAGAGAGAGAGAGAGAGAGAGAGAGAGAGAGAGAGAGAGAGAGAGAGAGAGCTAAACTGGGATCAAATTGTGTGAAAAGAGGGGAGGGAGTGAGGGAGGGACAGAGGACAGGAGTAGGGAAGGAGAGGAGGGAGGGATGAAGGAAGGGATGGAGGTGAGGGGAAAGAGATCAAACTGAGGGGAGAAGGAAGAGGGGAAGGGAAATGGTACGGTAGCTGTGTTAGGGAGATAGTGGAAAGGATGAGAGAGAGAGAGAGAGAGAGAGAGAGAGAGAGAGAGAGAGAGAGAGAGAGAGAGAGAGAGAGAGAGAGAGAGAGAACAAATGTGTGTGAATGAAAGCTTGGGGGGAGGGGAGATTTTGTGGGAGGGAAAGTGAGGGGAGATTTTGTGAGAGGGAAAGTGAGGGGAAATATTGTGGGAGGGAAAATGAGTGGAAATTTTGTGGGAGGGAAAATGAGGGGAAAGTTTGTGGGAGGGAAAGTAAGGGGAGATATTGTGGGAAGGAGTGAGAGACTGAGGGGAGAATGAGTTACTTTATATATATATATATGTGTGTGTGTGTGTGTGTGTGTGTGTGGCAGGGAGTTACAAAGAGTTATATAAGGACAAGTAGCATTTTAAAAGGGGAAATTCTGTGTTGGTAAATCTGGAGCAACCGAATCATCCAAACTATTCCAAGCAACAGAACACTATTATTTATTTTTTTTCTTGTGGTCTTGTTGTTTCCTTGCATATACTTTGGAGGAATCATGGCACTCCAATGTACCAAAAAAGAATTACCATTTTAAACTGACTGTCCTGGTGTGTATAAAGGTAAGTACTGTAGGAAGGGAGGAAAGAAGGGGTGAAGATGAGGGGAGAGGAATGAATGGAAAAGTGAAGGGGAGGGGAGGTGAGGTGAGGGGAGGAGATAAGTTACAGTAGGTGAAGGAGGGAAATGAATGGAAAAGTGAAGGGGAGGGGAGGTGAGGGGAGGAGTTAAGTTACAGTAGGTGAAGGAGGGGAATGAATGGAAAAGTGAAGGGGAGGGGAGGTGAGGGGAGGAGATAAGTTACAGTAGGTGAAGGAGGGAATGAAAGGAGGAATGGAGGGAAGGGGAGAAGGAAAGGAGAGGGGAGGAGATAAGTTACTGTAGGTGAAGGAGGGGAATGAATGGAGGAATAGAGGGAAGGGGGAGGAGAGGTGAGGGGAGGAGATAAATTAACAGTAGGTGAAGGAGGGGAATGAATGGAAAAGTGAGGGGAAGGGGAGATGGGAGAGGGAGGTGAGGGAAGGAGATAAGTTACAGTAGGTGAAGGAGGGGAATGAATGGAGGGAAGGGGAGAAGGAGAGGAGAGGTGAGGGGAGGAGATAAGTTACAGTAGGTGAAGGAGGGGAATGAATGGAGAGTGAAGGGGAGGAGGAGAGGAGAGGGGAGGAGATAGGTTACAGTAGGTGAAGGAGGGGAATGAATGGAAAAGTGAGGGAAAGGGGAGAAGGAGAGGGGAGAGGAGATAACCTAGCTGAAGGAGGGGAATGAATGGAGGGAAGGGGAGAAGGGGGAGGGAGGTGAGGGGAGGAGATAACTTAGATGAAGGAGGGAAATGAATGGAAGAGTGAAGGGGAGGAGGAGAGGAGAGGGAGGAGATAAGTTACAGTAGGTGAAGGAGGGGAATGAATGGAAGAGTGAGGGGAAGGGGAGAAGGAGAGGGGAGAGGAGAGGGGAGAGGAGGAAGTACAGAGGGGGAAGTTCAAAGGGAGCAGCGTGGGGAGCTAAATTAATGGACGGACGAAAGGAGGGGGGGAGGGAGAGATTGGAAGGGTGGAAGAGGGGAGGGACACACACACACACACAGACAGACAGACGGTGTGGGAAGGGAGGAACTTTTTTTTTTTTTTTTTTTTTTTTTTGAGAGAGAGAGAGAGAGAGAGAGAGAGAGAGAGAGAGAGAGAGAGAGAGAGAGAGAGAGAGAGAGAGAGAGAGAGAGAGAGAGAGAGAGAGAGAGAGAGAGAGAGAGTGTGTGTATGTATGAGAGAGAGAGAGAGAGAGAGAGAGAGAGAGAGAGAGAGAGAGAGAGAGAGAGAGAGAGTGTGTGTGTGTGTGTGTGTGTGTGTGCGTGTGTGTATGAGAGAGAGAGAGAGAGAGCGTGTGTGTGTGTGTATGAGAGAGAGAGAGAGATTTCAGACTGATACATATATAGAATGGGGAAGGGAAAGGGAGAGGGGATGGGAGAATGAATGGTAGTATAGTGAGGGGTAGGGGAAGGGGAAGTAATAGTGGGAAGGGGAAATATGTTGACATACTCTGAGTGGAGGGGGAAGAATGGGGGAGAGGGGGGGGAGAGAGAGAAGGGAGAGAATGGAGAAGGCATAAAGAAAGAGAATTAGGCTTTGAACGAGAAGAATGAGAGGAGAGAAACTTAACAAGGAAACATAGAAGAAGGGAGAGAGAGAGAGAAGGGAAGAAAGGGGAAAAAGACAATAGAAGGGAAAAGGAGGGAAGAGGGGAAAAGGAAGAAGAGGGGAAACAAGGAAGGAGGCTTGAAAGTGTATAGAGAGGTACAGTAGATAAAATGAGAGGTAGGGAGAGGGAAGGAGGGAGGGATGGAAAGAGGAGGAATGAAAGGAGAGGAAAGGAGGGAGGGAAAAATGAGGATGAGAGGCAGCTAGGGGAAGACAGGACGAGATGGGAGGCAGGGGAGAAAGGGATGGAAAGAGAGGAAGATGAAATGAGAAACAGGAAGAGGGAAATGGAGAGGGATTGTAAAGAGAGGAGGATGAGAGGGAAGAGACAGAGAGAGACGTGCATGGTGCGAGAGGGAAGGAAGGATAATGAAAGGTAGGAGATAGATAGATAGATAGATCGATAATTAGACATAAGTCGATATATATTACATAGATAGATAGGTAGAAAGATGCATAAGTAAAATAGAATATAAGTCGATACATATTACATAGATAGATAGATAGATAGATGTATAAGTAAAATATAATATATGGAATAAAGGAATAATGAATAAGATGAGAAGAAAATGAGACAAGGAACAACGAGGAGGGAAAACAAAAGATGAGTAATAATAATAATAATAATAATAAGTCAGAAGAGGGTGGGATAATTTAATAAACACAGGGAGACAGAGTAACAGACAAATATATAACGGAGAAGTAATTTACACAGAGAGAGAGAGAGAGAGAGAGAAAGAGAGAGAGAGAGAGAGTAAAGCGATCAATGCCTCCCTGTGTGAGTCTTGTAAGGGGGGGGAGAGGGGAAGGAGGAAGGGGTATAGGTAGGGTTGGTTGGTTGGTTTGGTTGGTGGGGATGGCTGGAATATCTCCCCTTCACTTACACACGTTAAGCCAAAAAAATTTTCTCCCAATTTTATCGTTCCCTCTCTTCAAACCTCAAACCTACATTCGCAGTCCCCTCTCTAAAAGTTTACCCTGATCCCTAAATAAAAAGAAGCGAAAATATACTGAAAAGAGACGAAAAATAGACATAATCTGCGAGAACTCCAGGGGGCTTTCGTTTGTAAACAAATCTGGCATGTTTTCGCGCGCTTTTTGGCACGCGACGCATGCGCAGTGATTGAAAATGAAAAAGATGTTGCAGATAAAACTATTTTATGACGTGTTAGTAAATACCAATTAGAGATGGATCAGATTATGAGCTATAGCTGATATATAATTTGTATTAATGATACGTTTCATAATTTTAATCGTAACAAAATATGATATATAATTATATTGCTAGAGAAAATTATTAATAAAAAAATATATTTGAAGAATGATTGAATGTGACGAGGGATATCCTATGTCTACCTACACACGATACTAATGAAAAGAAATAAATGATCAAAATAAATGGTAAAATAATTCGTAAAAGCGGGAAATACCTTAAAGAAAGAGAGTTTACACAAGAAGTTATCAGTCTTTAATAGTCCGAAGTCAGCTGCAGTAAACAAAGTCACTCAGAGGACCGTGAGAATCTCTGCAGGTCTAGACAACAGCCGAGAAATCGAATCCTGTCAGTTTTCCTCAGAGTACACAACGCGATCGAACGTACGTACAGTTGAGCAAGTAGAAAGTGTAAGAAAAATTAGGCTGTATATGGCAACATGTGGCAGTTCTTTGTAGTATAATCCCTCGTATATTTATGAATGAATAACTGAGAATCCAAAGCCAATGTAAGGTGGAACAACGTGATTGGCTGAACTTTGAGTGTTGGTGAAGATGTTGTCATATACAGCCAGATTTTTCTTGCACATTCTACTTGCTATACTGTACAGTCGGCGGCAAATGTGGTGTCGCCTCCCTCAGCACTTTTTGAAGGATAATATAAAGTCTAATCATCAAATAAACACATTCACCAATACAGAATTATACAATCCACGGGGTAAATTAATAAACATCTTATTTCTTTTTTTAGGTTATGAGCCTGTGAAGCTTATATTTCCATACGTACTTTATAACTTGGCAGTTTTGGCGACCGGACATTTGCCGCTGACTGTACAACATAGCCTACCTCAGGAGAGATTGACAGTGATAATAGTGTATATATCCTAAATTTACACCATTCATTTATCTCGGTACGACTAGATTATTCTTAAGGTGGTAATTCTTTTTTTGGTACATTGGAGTGCCTTGATTCCTCTAAAGTATGCCAGGAAACAGAACAATAGGGGCAAAAATAATGGTATTCTGTTGCTTTGAATAGTTTGGAGGATTCAGTTGCTCCAGAATTACCAACACAAAACTTTCCCCTTAATTCTTAGTGGAGGGACGCACTATTAACATTAGCCCATATAACTACAATAATATCATCAACATCCAAAGGTTAAAAATTATATTACGTAACACTTACATAAACAAAAACTCATGTCCAATATGATTTTATGAAGTTGGAGAATATCACGTTGGACAAAAAATGAATAAAAATAAAAATACTACACCAATGAATAAAATTTATATACTACAACATAGCCTTTCAATTTCCCTACATAAAACGACCCCATTAACTTAATTAATAACTGTGTCGTGTTATCCTTCTGTACTTTTTTGGTTTCGTTTATTAATAATCCCTTTCTTCTTCTTTCATGACGCTATCTCCTTCATCCCTTCACTTTTCTCTCTTCCTTTTAATTCTCTCTCCCCTTCTCTTTCTTTCTTTGCTCCTATCCTGCCCATGACTCTTCCTCCTTCCTTCCTCTCTTCCTCCCTCAGGTTTGCAGTCTTCCTCTTTTATTCACACAATAGTTCATGCCTTCTTAAATCCCCCTTATCTCTCTCTCTCTCTCTCTCTCTCTCTCTCTCTCTCTCTCTCGTTAAATTTATCGACAAAATTGTGATGACGGTCACACAATGTAGGTGAAGAGGGAGGGAGGGAGAGGTGGAGGGTGGGTTAGATGGAGAGAGGAAGAGGGAGGGAGGGGTAGATGGAGAGAGGAAGTGGGGAGGGAGGGGTAGATGGAGAGAGGAAGTGGGAGGGAGGGGTAGATGGAGAGAGGATGCGGGAGAGAGGAAAAGAGATAGGGGACAGGAAGGTCGACAAGGAAGGGATGAAAGAGGAAGAATATAGAGGAGAGAAAGGAAGAGAAGCTACTGTATTTTATTAGACTAATACAATACAAAACAGCGTTATCAACAATATACCATAACAAGAATAGCAACAACAACACACATCTATAACAAACACAACAACAACAAAAACAACAACCATAACATCAACAACACACACATCAAAAACAAACACAACAGCAATATCAACAACTACATTACAAAAATAACAACACACACAACAAAAACAAACACAAAAACATTACCAACAACAACAAAAATAACAACCAGAACATCAATAACAAACACAACAACATTACCAACAACAACAACATTACAAAAATAACAACACACACATCAAAAACAAACACAACAACATTACCAACAACAACAAAAACAACACACACATCAAAAACAAACATAACATCAATAACAACAACAACTACAACATTACAAGAATAAGAACACAAACATCAACAACAAACACAACAACATTACCACCACCACCACCAACAACAACAACAGTGCCAGTAACAACAACAACAACAATAACATCAACAACAAAATAACAGGATGCATGGTCTCCCTTAAACCCTGGACCATAAAGGGAATCAACCAGTAAGCAAAACACCACACACTCTATATAGTCTAACCTTGAACTTCTCTCTGCAGTAATTAACCTTTGGCAGTGTATACAGAAAGAATATAGGTGGTGGTGGAGTTGTTGTCGATGGTGTGAACGATGGCTCTGTATGTAGTGTGCTGAAGGAGTCATCGTACCGGGACCATGCACACGATCGTCAATACTATGAATATGAAAAGAGAGAGAGAGAGAGAGAGAGAGAGAGAGAGAGAGAGAGAGAGAGAGAGAGAGAGAGAGAGAGAGAGAGAGAGAGAGAGAGAGAGAGAGAGAGAGAGAGAGAGAAAGATAATGTGAAAGAAAGTGAGAGAGAATCCCCAGGTATGATCATTACTCAAGGATACGTGAGACAGGAGTGTCCCCGGGGATAATACATGGAGAGAGAGAGAGAGAGAGAGAGAGAGAGAGAGAGAGAGAGAGAGAGAGAGAGAGAGAGAGAGAGAGAGAGAGAGAGAGAGAGAGAGAGTACACGAGGGGGGAAATTGAGTGTATATGTAAGGAAAAGAGACATGCAGGTTAGTCAACAAAGTACACATATAAATAGGAATAAGAGTTAAGGAGCAACACACACACACACACACACACACACACACAAGATGTCATAACGGAGCACCAGACAGTTAACTTTATTACTTGACATTACATTACAACAGACAGGATATGCCATGCACGCTGATTGCAGTTTTTGTAACACGATGAAATTGAAATAACGGAGTCTTGGGGTAGCCTGACGAAGTGGGTACTAGGCTACAAGGTTATACACACACACACACACACACACACACACACACACAGGGTGCCTTGGGTCCTGAGTGGAGGGGTAATCAAAGACCCCCTCTGGCCTTTTCCCTCACACTCCTTTATTCAAACATTTCCACTTCTCTTAGTATCAGGTTGCCACTTATATTTTTTAACCTAAACACTGCATTTATAACACTAAGCACAGATAACAGTACTGGACTCTGTAGTGATTCTGTCTATCAATAGTTACTAACTTCTCGGAGACTTCCTTATAAAGAAACTACCGATTTGGCTGGAAATTCGCCCACCATTTCCCACACCCAGCCTTGATAATGCAGGTAAACACTGCGGCTCCTGCAGCCACATTTGATTTACTCCATTGGGTCGAAATCAGGGAAGTGGAAAAAGAAGTATTGTTCACGACGGTATATACACACACACACATCAACATTCCAATTTATGTCTACACACACACACACACACACACACAGAGGACGATCAGGACGAGAACAAGGTAGTATGACTGGCCAACTAAAATGGGGAGTATCAAACTAATGAAAAGGAACAAATGTAAAATAAGAAATTAAAACCTTTAATGTATTTTGGAAGTAAACGAGAATACAATGAGGAAGCCTGTACATATTTCCCATGCTGAAAAAACGACGACAACAACAACTGTAGTATAGAAGCTCTCTAATTCGCCGTCATAAGTTGATAACTCCCAGAAAATTAAGTCAGTCATTGATAAAAGACAAACTTAAAGAGAGAGAGAAAAACAAAGAATATACACTTTTGTCGGTGGAGGAGGGAGAGACAAAGGGATAGAGGGAGAGAAAGAAATGGGTGTAAAAATTGGAAGATGAAAGCAAAGTGGCAGGAGAGAGAGAGAGAGAGAGAGAGAGAGAGAGAGAGAGAGAGAGAGAGAGAGAGAGAGAGAGAATGGCATGGGGAAAATAAGGGGGAGAATGAAAGGAGGTATGAAAGGAGGGAGGAGAAAATTAGGGAGGGAGGGAGAGAATAGGGAAGGAAGTAAGGGAGGAAAGTAGGGAAAAATGTCTCCCTTGTGGGTCCTAACTTTAGGGAGGGAGGAAGGGAGAGAGGAAGATACTCTGCCTATCATCTACCTCACTCCACGTCTCCCTCTCTTACTCTCTCTCCCTTCCGTTTGTTCTTTATTTTTTCTTTAAATACCTCCCAGCTTATTACTTGGCTTTATTGATATACTACCTCCCCCACACAACACACACACTCTAGGTCTGGGGACGAGCATGAAGAAATTGGAAGTTTATATATAAAAAAATAATAATAATAATGTTTGGGGTTTCTACCCATATAGTATTATACTATACAGTATGCTGTATGTGGTCCAGGTGTCATACATCACTTAATGTACGTCACAGTATGTGTGTATGTGTAGTGCATATATGCTCGTTTGTGTACATGAGTATGTGAGTCAGAGTAGATGAGGCAGGAAGCAGCTGACTGACTTACCGGGTACAGGACGTTAAGCAAAGCAAACAGAGTGAGTGGTGTGTAAGTATACATATCAGCAGGACCACACGCATATACGTACTCATACGAACACATACATACCATCTGGACCACACACATATAGAAATGTCATGTGTCAGGAACACATACATTGGTTGGGTGCCGTAATATATGTGTGTGTGTGTGCAATCAACAGGCAGGGAGGTAGTCTGGTGGCCGGAAATAGTCAGGCAGGCAGAGAAAGGTGCAGGTGGGCATGCAGCAGACAGACATGCAACCAGACAGACCGGCAGGACAAGAAATGATGAAATTAGACAGGGAATGAAACAAGAAGGGTGGAAGGCACACAGAGATATAAAAATTGGAGGGAGATAAATTAGGTAATACAAATGCAGGCAGGTAGGCAAACAGTACGGGAGAAGGGGCAGTAAATTGAGAGGCAGACAAATGGCTCAATATTTATTAAAAGGTCAAGGAGGATGGAAGACAATGCCATCATATAGTCATAATACTGAAGCAAATAAAGAGACTTTGGTACAGAGAGAGAGAGAGAGAGAGAGAGAGAGAGAGAGACGAATGGCATAGAGGGAGGCGAGGGACATCTAACCACTGAACTCCCCTCATCCACACTCTCGCCCTCACCCATCTCTCCTCCCCTCAGTCCGGTTTTCACATCATTCCGTCCTTCTCAACCAAGTTCGTAAATTTCCCCTGAAGCAGCGCCAAAACTACGCCCTCCCTAAACCATCCCAAGGAAAAAAAATCATCGGTTGTTGTACTTAAACAAAGAACGGACGGGCAGCCAATCACGGTCAATGTTTACAACCCTGGATGGACGAATAGGCTGGTTTGTTTACATCCGATCAACTGACTGCACACGGGTCTCCTCGATAAAGATTTCGTTCTTACATGACCGTTAATCTGTGGGGTTCCTTTAATGTGAGCAATCCAGGTGGAGGGGATATTTATGGCATGTCGGAGGGAAGGAGGGAGAAAAGAGAACGATGGAGGGAGAGAGAGAAGAAATGAACGAGATCGAGCATGGAAGAGACAGAAGGGTGGTGGGAATGGGGAAAGGAGCAACACATGGCAGGGGAAGGGATTGGAGAACGAGAGATATAAGAGAGGAAGAAATAGAAGAATGGGGAAGAGGGGAATAAAGAAAGGAAGAAAGATGAAAAACTCGGAAATTCAAAAGGAAGGAAAGAAATAGTCAGTAAAAGACTATCCTCACACACTATTTAACCTTGGCTGTTGTACTATCTGCATTCTTAAACCACAGATCGTTGATATTTTGCACTTTCAACGATACCTTTCCACTAATGTATCTATTTTAAATTATTTTCTGGCCAATATCACAATTACATACCGTATGGAGTGTTGACCTAAACTTTATCTTCATTACAGCTGACACTGTAGGCTATAATTTCAACTGTTTTTCTACTTTCCAGTGTTGATTATAAGTAATTTTCTGCCATGCACCAATGCTCCCACCCCTCCAAAGCCTACTTCATTGTTAATCAAATAAAGATTGTGACAGCGAGTAAATTAACATCTCATTATTATGAAGTACTTTCCACGGAGCAATGGAGCATCTCGTTGTGCTTTGGTTCCCTTATCTTTTAGAGACTTTCCACACTCACTCTGTTTCGTGGCACGTAGTCACCTTCTATGCTTCTGGACTTCACTGGGGATCCTTAATTAAGAAACCGAGACCAGCTCCATTAGTTAGTCTAATGTCTATTTTGCAGATTAATGCAGAACACCCGCTGAACGTGTAAACAATCTTGCCGCCCCAAATTGACACTTGACAGCCTTGCAGCATTGTTGCCAGTGAAAAATTATAAAATTCCTTTTATATGACTCGCCAATAATTCCCAAGGTTCACCTAATCCAAATTTACATCACAGGTTATCAGAATGATAATCTTTTTGGGTAAAATTACAGAAGTACTCCGTTCACTATATTGTATATTTTAGTATCATTACCATTATTATTTTGAAAATTAGTCTGACCTGACCTAGACCACAGCAGGCTACCGGGACCTAACCTGGGCAAACTACCGGGATATAACCGGCGTAAGCCATCATAAAGTGACTGGGTCAAATTCCCAGGACCTAACAGAATGTGGTAACACTGCGCGGCCCTAGCCAAGAACGGAGTATTTCTGTAATAATTACTCTTTTTGTAGCCTTTTTACTATTTCTACCTAGAATTAATTTAAATACATAATTTTTTTTTTTTTTTTTTTTTATTGAAGTATATGTAATTCCGTCTACAGTATTTACAAACAGGAACAAGACATCCCAGGAAACGCTCTATTTTCGACATAGATGTCCAAGACATCCCTCGAAATCCCAAGATCATAGGTCAAATCATCTTATAGGTATGGGCAACATTGGCTGCCACCCGCCAGCCACCCCTGCAGGCTGGTGACTGCTGACGAGCGGATTCACAGACGTCAACAGGCTCAAATTAAGCTCGAAACGAAAAGTTACATTTGATTCGAATCCCTCGTGGTGTAAACCTATATTTACGCGTATCTAACACCTACTGTAAAGCTTTATGCAGTGATAGTGTGAGTCGTTCATTCTGTCGGTGACAAATTTAACTAACCTTTGTATGTGATTGTCACGATGAACATCAAAAGTCAAACTGCCACTCATTTCCTACCAAATGTAATTGATTGTGTTATTATAGCCAGTCATTATACAATTGCCATTATGGAAAAGGCACCAGTACAGTCGTGCTGATCTAATAAAAAGCCTTAATATCGTTATTTCAAGTAAAATTTCATGCAAGTTTTAAGCCATATAATCAATTACATTTGGTGGGAAATGAGTGGCAGTTTGACTTTGATGTTCATCGTGACAATCACATACAGCAGATGTCACTATCCATATAAAGTCAAGACATTATCCCCGATACAAAGGTTAGTTAAATTTGGTGGTGAAATCACACTGGCGTGATCATAAACGGTGAATAAAACCCACTCTTGTTGACGGAAATAATATATTAATCCATACAGTTTCGGTGGACACTGCCACCATCTTCATATACCCCCCTTGGTTCATAAAAAAAAGCCTACCTTAAAGAAAGGTAATCTCACTATGCTCCAAAAAACCCCACCACACAAATGAAACGTTTTCTCACATTGCCTTACATCTCTGATTTGAGTATGGTGAGGTCTATTTGTCACACAAGTGATGTAAATATAGCCTTTAAATACACCTCAACTATTAAATCAAAGTTAGTAAAAAACAAATTTAGAACCTCGACAGAAGCAGGGATATATAAAATTCCATGCAAAGATTGTGAACTAGTTTACACAGGAGAGACTGGCCGAAACCTAGAAACTAGAATTAAGGAACATAAATATGCCACTAAGACGTGTAATTTAAATAATGCTATTTTTAACCATGTTTGTAATGCCAATCATAGAATTGATTGGCAAGGTAGCCATCTGATGTATAAAAGCAACGACTTTAGAAACGTAAGATAATCGAATCAATGTGCATTGAAAAATACCGCAATTTCAACCTTAGTTATGGTATGTATAAATTAGACCCAATAATGAGATCCTTGGTAGAAATGTCCCTTCCCTCACCACACACACACCTAGGGGGATTAACGCGTGACCTGCCCTCACCGACACCTCCTTCTACCCCATCCCACTGACACCTCCTTCCCTCCCCCCTCCACAAACTGCATATAAGTTCATACCTATGTACTGTACTATCTATGTCATTCCTTTCTTCTCGCTAGACCACTGAAGATGGTGGCAGTGTCCACCGAAACTGTATGGATTAATATATTATTTCCGTCAACAACAGTGGGTTTTATTCACCGTTTAGTTAAATTTGTCACCAACAGAATGAATGACTCACACTATCACTGCACCAAGACTTCACAATAAGTAGACTTGCAGGTAATGGTTCTAAGTTTTTATAACAATTTCGGTCCATAGGGGTTCCTGTACAAGTGAATGAGGGCAAACCACAATATAAGACTAAAATTAGCTAATGTTTATTGGTAGATTAGTCATAGCATAACATTGGATGTCAGTCATGTTCCCCTTTGACAGGAAATCTGTTGTGATGTAAGCTGCCAGTTAACATTATGTCAGCCACCAGCTATGGGTTAAAATAATAATGTTTCAATAATACAGTATATTTATTACACCACATTTTGTGCAGACTAAGATGATCAGTTCTGTATATACCTACCATGTGAATATTACCTCCATATCATCATCCAGCAGAGGCACCAGAAATGTCTCCTCAGCCATCAATATAAATAGGAGCTCCAAAGTGCATCAAGTTCCTGACCCTGTATGAAGATGAAGAGGGTATGATACAGTACAGTAGACCCTGGATATACAATGAATAATTGCTTATATCCACCACCACTTCATTTTACATAGTCCCTCATTGAAGACCACCAAATGTTTTCCCAGGCTTCTGTTATTCTTTACCATCCAGAATAGGTGATTTAGTGAGCTTGTATTAAAAGGATAGTGCAAACATTAGTGATATTTTATCAAGGGCCTACTGTACTGGGTATTCAGCAATTAGTGGCCATAGACATGGATGGTTCAACTCCTACTATTAATTCTACAGGAGGCACAAGGAAGTCAAGCTGCCACTTCTGTTTGGTTGCTCATCTTTGTCAGATGAGATGAACTGCTACCACCATCTTCATCTGTGTCAAGAAGTTCCATCACATGCTGAATTGTTTCTTTCGTCGCCTGAAAAAGGGACATACGGAGTTGATATTTATATTTACAGTAGAGTACTTAATTTCACATGTGTCTGATATTTAGTGAAATTACTGTGTTCTTTCTATATGCATGATGAAGAAACTGATTTCACCAAAACCACATCACTGCTCACACATCTAACTTGTCCTAACATAACCAAATGGCTTTTTATCACTCACACTAATCAATACGCACCAGTCTTATTCATATGTGAGTGTGTGAGATGATCTACTTCATGTGGTCTCGGGCAACAGAAATGTTTAGTCACTGGAAGACTGATGAGTAAGTGGACAAACAAACATAATTTCATATCAGCCCCTAAAACATTCAGGTACCGTGTAGCGTGGACTTGCTGCTTGTACGAGAAGTGTAGGCTTCTATATCAATTCTGGAAGGATGTATGTTTGGATTAGGGTTTAGATTCCCCAAAATGCTATTATAAGGTACAGTAACGGTGACAGGGTTTGGGGTAATTATTAAACCATATCACTGAGTTCAAGAGCACCAAGAAGACTTCTAGAAATAAGATGAACATTAGAATCACAAACAAAACTAAACAGTATTAAAATCAAACAGTTGCATACACTACCTTGTGATAAAAATAGATATCCTGCAGCTACACTTCCAAGCCAGAAGAGTTACATCACTGGGGCTTGAGTAATGAGTTTGTCACGATGGAGATAAACTTGTCCCTCATCCTGAATTTGAACCACTCATACCACTGGGACACTCTGAGCCGCCTCAAGGCTTTGTGTTGGTTGCTGTACCTGGCAACAAACATTAGTCAAATCAATACTTCACTTTTCTTCTCTCAGTTCAGTTTTACCAGTTAATGTCATGTTCAATCTGCCATTTGATAGACCACTTCAGTGGCGAAATTGACGCATGCTACAGAAAACTAACTGCACAATTTGTAGCCATGTCATAGTTTAGAGAACCATCTAGGATAGTGAGTGGTGATACACTGCTCCTAACTCACCATCCAAGTGGTTTCTTGAGATTGGTCATCTTGGCAGTCAATCAATAACTGGATGTAGCAACTAGACATTTTCCCTTGTGTATCTTACCTGCGTTCTCTGGCAAGAAGTTTGGGCAACTGCTTCCAGGATTTGACCCAGATAACCGGTGGATTCAATTTCTTGAGTAACCTCCATCCACTATTATCACAATGGCCTCGGCTTGGCACATCCTCAATCAATGGGGTGCTGCCAGCAGACATAGCCTCGTACACTCTGCAATGATATAATAAAATACATGATTTAACATGATTTGTAAATATCCTCTAGTCCATGTATTTCCTTATGAACTAATGTACCCTAACTTGACATGATTTAACTTTATTTAAACCTATCTCCTCTGACCAAAGCTGATTTGTATATCGTTTTAACCTGATCTAACCAAGTCTGACTTGATAATAATCTACTGTACATGTATACCTAAACTTCCCTAACCTAGTCTGACCTGTAAGTCTCAGTGTTGACACCAGCAGGACACAATGTCAGGTCGGACTCCAGCAGCGACCGAACATATTCATCCATTGAATCGGGAGTCTCGTTTGGCACCCAACTAAAAAACAAGAAGTTGTCATGATTGTTTATCTCTTACAGATTGTACTAGTGTTCCATTAATCTTATAAACATTCAAAATCCTTCTGTGACCTACAGATTTTCACATGCAATAACATACTGTATTGTACAAACATCAGAAACATTCTCATGCTTACCTTTCTCTAACTTTGATCAAACAATGTGTGGATCCATAATTATATTTCATTAAGAGTTTGTGCAAGTCAACTCGGCTGGAGTTTGGATAAATAGTTGCTTGGAAATTGCACACATACTTTCTTTGAGATGTTGGAGAAATCTGGTCTTCATTTATTATTGGAAACTGTCTGTATCTGAAAATATAAAAAACATAGGTTAAATTCAAGATACTGATAATGACATGAAGAAAGTAATAGCTTATAAAATACTGGTACTGTACTGTAATACAATAACATAAATGAATACAATACTGGCTGGAACAGTAATATATTAATGTTGGACACAAAAATGCAGTAAACTACAGAACAGTACTGACTGAATGATATTGTGCAGTAGTTTATTTTAAGTGGCTTGTGATGTACAACAGTTGGTGATCTGGAGGCTACCATGCTAAAATACTGAAGGAGTATTTTATGGGTATGAAGATAACCACTAGTTTCAATATCAGAAATCCCTTTCACTGTGATAATGAAGGAGTTCAGAGGCTTCTTCGGTGCATAGCAGCAGATTGGGTTAATCTACTGGATAAATATCTGGACACATAATAATATATACATTCATTCTACTCTCAGATATGCACATACAAATATACTGTAGTACAATATAAAATTGTTACCGCCAGGGGTGCCTACCCATTAATGCCAGGCGACCAGCCATGGTATATAAACATAACATTATGTAACCTAAATTGGGCTAGTCCATGTAATCAATATACAGTATTGTAATTGGCATGCAGTAAAAAGGCAGGGGTTAGTGAAATGTGATAAGGGTTAATTATTAGGATGTCTGAAAAATATTTTATTGTTAGTCAAAGAAAATCTTGAAGACATCAATTGTTATGTAAGGGTTAAGTACAGACAAACAAACCAATCGGTGTGTGATATGACTCAGTGTGACCAGAGACCTTGTAGAAACAGATATTAAGTGCTACTGCCACTTTGGTATCTGTACTACATATGCCACTACTATTGACATTGTAATGCAATGATACAGTATTCATAAGGTTTACTTGAAAAATACTGTATGCAGACATCACTATATAATATTACAGACTTGTAAGTGGTGGTATACACAGCGTAGATACCAAATGGTGTACATGACCGTTCTGTTTCTGCAAGGTCTCAAAGTGTGACCAACAGACTTACGTGGCAACCCCCAGAGGCCACTGGTGATAGTGGATGTTGTCAATGTGTGGGTCATCGTAGGTGAGGAGGACAGCCATCAGTGGACCACGCGGGGAAACATACCTCTGGACCCACTCGTTATCACACTCCTGCACACATCACCAGTACACCACTTGTAGCCACCATGTTTAGCATTCTTCAATATCTTATTTGTGTAGAAACGGCAATCAATGGTCATAAAATGTGCTTCCTACTGACCATTTTTTCACACCAGTACATCACACATTCTCTAAACTATGGATAAAATACTGGGACATACAATAGAAAAGTTATGAGTCAGGCACTACAGTGAAGCTACCATAGTCCACTCCCAAGATATTTCTTGTGTATGGCCCACTGTTTGTGAAGCCTATACTGATAAAATCTTGCTCATGCTTCTTCATGTCTAACAATGAATTTCTCATTCAATAAAAGGCACAAACTGACTTGAAGCAACAGCATCAGCAAAATATTATCAGAGCAGGACCATCATCCTCAATCAGTGTTTTTACTTAAACTGTGAACTCGTGCAAAATATCATTCTCTTAATTGCTAGAATGAAATACCCAAGGCTAAACAAAATTCTTAAATTACTGAATGTAGGGAGGAAGAAAATGTGAAGTGAATGGAAATGTGGCCCATGTTAGTAAGAATAATCAAGAGCAATAATCATACCAACCAAAGTAGCTCTGTCCTGGGTGTCCTCTAATCCTCCCCAAGACATAAAACATTTGAGGATGGACAAGACTATAATATGATTAGAGAAAAGAGTCAAATGTGTATGAATAATACCCAACCAACAAAGACAATAATAGATGCTCACCTCATTACCAAGCATTACAAGAAGAGTGGGTGGAGCTGGTGCAAGGGTTGACAAGTGGTGCAACCAGCGTCGGGCCTCGTTCACCTTCTCCTGTGTCCTGCCATTGATCACCAAAACCACTTTACTCACATCACGGGGTACTGACTCCGGCACCACACCTGGGCCTAGTGGTCATGGTAACACCGATTAGTGTAGACTCTACTTAACTGAGGGATAAATAATAGCAAACTAATTTATGGTAGTCCCAATTTGTAAAAAGAGGCAACGCTGAATTATAACAAACAGGTTTACTGTAGGCACAACTGTGGCTGAGTGAGGTGAAATTGATTTTCTTTCGTGATGCGGCAGCTCAGTTTAAGGGAAACAATAATTACTATGAACAAGTTTATTGGGGACACTTCTTTGGTAAGGGAGGTGACAATTAATTATAAAAATTTTAATGGAGACCTTACTTTCTGAAACATACATACAAACATACCATAGTGACCTACCTGACCTGTACCTGAGTGTGATGCCCGGTAAGTTGAGTTCACCGAGAGTAGCGCCTGGTGTGGCATCATCTAGGGCCTCAGTACCGTCCAGGATGTGATGCCAGAGATAGGCTCCCACCGCTGCTTTACTCCACACCTCCACCACAACTGACCTCTGATAACAATGGTAAGAGAGGGGGTATGATGACATTAAACAAAATATTAAACAAGCTTAATTTTTCATTGCAGTAAATTTTATGGAAAATAAACCTCGTACCGGTTTCTGAGGAGGTCCGTCGTCCCACTTGACATCAAAACCCGGTACATGCGGCTTCACTTCCTGTTCTGCTAACACAATGGCCGCCTCATTCTCACCAATATCAAAATCTGGAACACATTATAAACACACCTGAGTAATTGGTCCATAGGCAAGAACATCTGTGGTGTTGACGATGGTGTGGTACTGGTACGATGGCTCTGTTGTTTGTCTATGGAGGTATCATACCAGTACCACGTCATTGTAGGCACCATGAATGTTCTTGAATATTGGCCCATGGAGTCATCTTACCGGTACCACACTATTGTCAACACCACAATTGTTCATGCAAATGGCCTATCTTCTAACGACACAAAAGCTGATTCCCTAATTACAGTAACTCTTAAGGAAATTCAAATAAAAATGTTCTTTTCTTTTTGACTAACACCAGATTACTTTCCTGTAGGGTATAGGCTTTTTTTTGTTAATCTGCTTCTGTTTCCTGGCATACTTAGGAGGAATTAAGATGCTCCAATGTACCAAACATATACCCATACTATCTTAAAGCTTGGGACAGTATTGAATGACAGAACATAACTACAAAGATTAAGCCTTAAAAGGAGATTCTTTTGTTGTTGAATTGAAAGGTCTCTGATTCATCCAAACTGTACCAAACTATTAGTAACACTAAGGGCGTCTGTTTAGAAGCATAGCTAAGAGGAATCAGTAGCCTTCCAATTTGCCAACAAAAGAATCTCCCTTTAAAGCTTAGTACTATAATGAATGGCATAAGTACAAAGGTTAAGGGGATGGTCTAAGTTTGGTTCATTAGAGCGTCTTGATTCCTCCAAAATATGCCAGTAAACAGAAAAAATAATGGTGGCATGTTGCTTGGAATAGGTTGGAGGAATTAGTTGCTCCATATTTACCAACATTGAACTTCCCCTTTAAATACTTACCCAAAACAGCAGGTTGATCGACCTTATCCAGGTTGGGTGGTTTGTCAGGCCGTCTCATCATCATACCAGACAGACCAGTGACATCAAATATAATAATGGCGAGGTAACTTGTAATGGCTATCTGTACAAGACACATTGCCAACAGCACTCTCTGAAGAGCTACCCCGGAACTCAGCATCTGTACAATAACAAAGTATGGTACCTCTTATATTACACAAGATATTAAATAAAATGATTAATGTATATTTCAAATCATCGGTCAAATTACACTTCTATTATTACATAAGTTCTCATTGCCTTGGAGTTATCAAATTAAATAGTTAGTGTATATTTCAAATCATCGATCAAAATACACAAGTTATCATTGGCTAAGTGTTATCGGTATTTATTGAAAGAATTACCATTTTGTAGCAGTGTTGCCAGATCTGGCTAGGTTCCAGTATTTTGCCCCGGTCATTTCCTGTACTTTACCACGGTTATTTCCCGGTAGTTTGCCCAGGTTAGGTCCCAGTAGTCTGCTGTGGTCTTGGTTAGGTAAGTTCAGGCTAATTTCAAAATGCCCAATTGAATATGCCCTATCTTGGAAATGGGGCCATAGAAGAAAATAGTCTTAGAATGGTCTAAATAAGTGAGTAATGAAGGTAGAAAAACCGTACGCAATAATGGTAATTCTTTCAATATTTACCGTGTTATCAAATAAGATGTTTAAATGTTTAGTACAAGGTGTCTTATATTACACAAGTTATCTTTGCCTAACGTTAAGTTATCAAATAAATTGGTTGGTACAAAGTCAAAGTGAATCATTCAAATAATTAAAATGTATATTCAGTATATATATTTGGTATTTATTGAAAGAATTACCGTTTTGCAGCAGTGTTGCCAGATCCGGCTAGGTCCCAGTATTTTACCCCAGTCATTTATTGTACTTTATCACGATTATTTCCCGGTAGTTTGCCCAGGTTAGGTCCCGGTAGTCTGATGCGGTCTAGGTTAGGTTAGGTCAGGTCAGGTAAGGTCAGGCTAATTTCAAAATGCCCCATTTGAATATGCCCTATCTTGGAAATGGGGCATTTGCGGAGGAAATGCCATAGAAGAAAATAGTCTTAGAATGGTCTAAATAAGTGGGTAATGAAGGTAGAAAAAACGTACGCAATAACGGTAATTCATTCAATATTTACCATATATTTTTATGTCTCTTATTTAATTAGGAAATACTCCACCCAAAACCCTATAATTATGTATTCCCATATAGTTAGGTTAGGAGGGACAATAGCAAAAGTAATATGTATTTACACATAAAATAATGTTCAGAAACTTTCATTTAAATCACATAAAAACATACTGGTTAACTTGGATATGGTGTATTGGTGAAGAGTAATAATAATTAATGTTACTTAAAGACATTCCTGTTAATCAAGTTGTCCCTCACCACCAAGATCGTATTGTTGTTATTATTATTACATTATATAGTTTGTTATTAATATGTTTATATACTCACTGGTGTGGTTCTCCCTGGAGATACTGTCAGCCTTCCTTGAACCATAATTGTGTGTAAATGACGAATAGTATTAAAATTATTATGATATTCCAATGAAGACTAGAATGTTACCCTACATGACTAGATGTAAAGTCTGGCATCTGTGAATTCTGCGTACTGTCACACACTTGACACAGTAACTATGCCAGCAAAAATTACGAAATTCACAATATTACTCACCTAAAAATCCCAAGATTCATTTAGTCAAACTTTACATCAGGTTATGGTAGTTTATATTATTCAAATAACCTTCACTATTTGCACCTAGAATAAAATAAATAGAATTTATTTCTTTATTGATTTTACTTCCAAGGTGCCAATCACTGAGCTCTATATAATAGTGCTCAAGATCTTGGGAAAATTCTCATGCATTAGCAATGATATTAAAACCATATTTCAGATGCTATTTGATACGTTTTGAATCTTAAGTTATACACAATGAATAGTACAACCGCAACAGTAAACTGAATATTGCATTTCAGCAGGTGTTCTTAATAATTCAGCAGTGAATACTAACTTTTAAAAAAAACCTCATGTAGGTGGTGTCTGCCGTCTGGCTGCTGGCCATGGAGGTATAATATATATATTATACCTCCATGCTGCTGGCATACTTATACTATAGAATTCCCTGACTCGCCAAACAAAAATCCCTCAGAAATATTTACTTACTTTGTCATACTTTGTAGAATTCGGTCTTCTAAGTTCTAATGACCCGGCTGATGTCGGCATCCACCTCCTCCCTCCTCTCTCTCGTCACTATATAGTCTCACGACGTCACCTCCGGCAGAGTGTGGTGGTGGGAGTGGGAGTAACCTGATGGTGTTGGTACTTGGTGGCTGGTCAGGTAATCCAGCCAACCATTTGTCAAGTTTCCTCTTGAAAGATTCCAGAGGAACTCCGGTGATATCTCTTAGCTCTTGTGGTGCACAGTTGAAGAGTCTGACCCCATTATATGTGTAAAGGTGTTGTATTTGATAGTCCGTATTCTTTGTGATGTGCCACTGATGCTTTTCACATTACAGAGTCTTCCTCTTCTTATGCTGTAGTTGGCCTGGATACCCATGTTTGGCACATGTCCTTCAAAGACTTTTCACACATGAATAACAATGTATCTTTCTCTTCTTCTCTGCATAGAGTAGAGCTTAAATTAAGATGTTGAAGTAATTCCCAGTAATTCAGGTGTTGTACATACATCCTGAATTTTGCTGGTAAAAGTACGCTGAGGAGCTTCCACACTGACAATGTCCATAGTTTTGTAGGGTGACCACAGCTGGCAGCAGTATACTCTATCCTTGGAAGCACTATGGTTTTCCATAGGGTGATCATGCACTCCTGTTGCAGTGTGCTGAAGGTTTTGAAAATCCACCCGCACATTCTTCTTGCTGTTTCCGTAATCCTAGCATAGTGATGGGTAAAAGTGGCATCCAGGCTCATGTATATGATAAGTCCCGTACATGTTCTTGGCTGAGAAGACTTTGGCCATCGCCTTGGTAGCTGAATGCGGCAATTTCCTCTTCATGGGTACCATATCTCCGCTGCTCAAACTTATTCCCGTTTAAGGACATGTTATTCTCTGCTGCCTATTCCAGAATCCGATCAGGTCTTGCTGTAGGTAGCTTACATCTTCAACACTAGATATTTGTTTCTTGATTCTAGTGTCATCAGCAAAAGATAAAGCTTCTGAATGTTGCAGTATTGTATCAATGTCCCCGATATGAATGAGAAACAGTAAGGGATCCAAAACAGAACCATGTGGCACTCCACTCCAATTAAACCTGGCTCTGCTGAGAGAGTTTTTCCTGTACTGAGACCCTCTGTTGTCGTTCAGTTAGAAAGCTATGCAGCCACCTTCCCAGCTGGCCTGTGATGCCTAAATCTCGCAATTTGTGCAATACCTATTGATAAGTTACATTAGATACAAATTTTCTCCCATTTGATGATTTGAGTCTGCAATTCCCTAAATTTGGGAAATTTTTCCCATGGATAGTGATAAAATTCCACTGACAGGGGTTTAGCGAATCTCTCATCATTTTAGGGCGTTTCTAATTTTCTGTTGGGGATATGTTATATTAATATAGCATGATAATTAATTGCGTAATATTTAAAAATGTGCTTAGTAAATGAAATGTTTGTATTGTAATATAAGATAGGTTGTGATGTGACTGTCCCTGGAGTAAGATGTCATGTGAGCACCGAGGGACACAGTAGTAGTGACGTGAGAACATAATAACCAGCTGATGGCCAAAACAACTTATACATTACTTGTGTGTGTGTCTATTAGAGGTTATGGTACAATTTGACCCATATTTCTAGACGAAGACACATTAAGGGGACCAACGGGAATCAAGTAATAAACAATAATACTGGTGGGTAATGTAACAAACAGCTGGTAATGTGACGAGTGTTTGCCATCTCACCATAATATATTTTGTACAGGTGGCCTTCGAATAAGGTTAATGTATTTAGCACATATATCTCATTAACACAGACTCAGTAAATCATTCAGTGTGTATGGTAACGAATAACAAAAGTCTGGGAAAACATTTGGTGGTGTTCAATGAATGTAAAATGAAGTAATGGATACAAGTATATATTTGTTGTATATCCAAGGTTTACAGTACGTGTTATTGGGTCATATTCAAGAACATTCATGGTGTATTCGATGGCGTGGTACCGGTACGATGTCTCTGTTGTTTGTCTATGGAGCCATCGTATCATCGTCAACACTATGAATGTTCTTGCATACTGCCCATTGTGTCACATTCATAGGATTTGATTATGTTGCCCTGATGATATTTCGTACCTTAAAATGTTAATAGCTGATTAAGGTTTACTAATACATCTTTCAATATTTTTTTGGGGGGGGGACAATTATGAGTTATTTCGGTAATTTTTTACAAGTGTTGTGCCTATTCCTTAATGTTGATTATTTGGTATTAGTCAAGCGTTTGTGCATTATCGCTACCATGAGTTTTGTTCAGTCAGATACATTTCTTAATACATGTATGTAATTTCCTCATAGGTTATTTCCGTCTCATATGCATAGCTTTCTTAATACAACTCACCCTTAAATGAATCATATTTCCTTAATCCGCAGTGTGTACAGCGGCCATATTGGTGCGAATGGCCAATCAGTGTGCTTGATTAATGCGCCTCAATTTCAATTGCCAATCAGTGTGCTTAATTACAATGGCTTCCTTTTGTACCGAATGTCTGTCTGTCCCCGAACGTATTCTTCAGTACTGTTTTGAGAATAATGAAGCCAGTTTAGACTTTTCACATGTCCATGGAGTATAACTGACATCAGTGTACTACCCCACATGTAATAAAGTCTGTATTTACCACCAATAATGAAGCCAGTTTAGACTTTTAACATGTTCATGGAGTATAACTGACATCAGTGAACTGCCCCACGTGTAATAAGGTCTGTATTTACCGCCATTCTCAAATAAAAAGGTACCGTAGTACCAATTCAAGATGGCACCGAGTGTTTACGTCGTCCCGGTAGACTGCTAAGGTTAGTCCCCGGTAGTCTGCTCCGGTTAGGTCCTAGTAGGTAATCTAGTTCAAGTATGGTGAAAATGAGGTGTTTTCGGAGATTGGGTTGGGGGAGGATATCTCCCAAAATACTAATTTGCGACGGCTGTAAGCAATAAATTAGTTAAAAACACACTATAAAACATTGCATTCCGAAAACCTCGAGTCGAAAACAAATTATGGACAAACGCTTGACTATTACCGATTATTTTTCTGCAAGTTTATGGTATAAAAGAGAGTGAGGTAATGATTTCTTGGTAACCAGAAGAACCAACCTGACGTAACCTAACCTAAACCGTGGCTACCTTTAGGACCTAACTTGAGTGTCATTTGAGACCTACCTTATTGAAATATTTACCGTATGTGTCTACTTATGCCCTCAAATTCTTACTTGAATCCTAGAAGGTCGCCAGATTTGGTGAGAGAAAGTGCTCCTGACTGTATGGGTTAGGTTAGGGGAGGCAAGAGCAGAGTGTATAGCATAATGGATGACTGATCAAGTCTATGCCAAATGTCTGTAAAGAATTAACATTTTAAAAAAACAACCTGACCCAGAGTAAGATAAAACTAAGTGATAAAAGAATAAGAAGTAATATAAACACTTTTTGTACTGTGAGTGGAAATAGGTCGGTATTTGATTCTTGAACATAATGACCAATATGTATGTTTCAGACTGTTGTGATGTCTAAACATTCTGGCACAGCGTCTGCCCGGCTGAGGGCTGACTATATGAGAATAAAGCGTGATCCTGTGCCTTATGTGACAGCTGAACCACTCCCTTCAAACATATTGGAATGGTAAGTATATTAGTGCCTTTGACATGTTAATTCCTCTTCTAATACTGTATTTACTACAGTACTACTTACATTAGGTTGAGGAATTAACTACAGTAACCTTGTAATTTACACAGTGGTTGTATTCTTTAAACAGCTGCATAAATTGAAAATGGTGTACATTATTCATAATTGTATATACTGTAGTTATATAATAGTATATTAATAGTTGTGTCTTGTGCAGGCACTATGTGGTGGAAGGACCAGAGGAAAGCCCATATGAAGGAGGATATTATCATGGCAAGCTGGTCTTTCCCATGGAGTATCCATTCCGACCACCAAGTATATACATGATAACTCCTTCTGGTCGCTTTAAGACAAACACTCGCCTCTGTCTCTCCATCTCAGACTTCCATCCAGACACATGGAATCCGGCATGGTCAGTGGCCACCATACTGACAGGTCTCCTCTCCTTTATGGTAAGACAACTATATACAGGCTACACATATCAGTGTTCATAACATGTGTGAAGGAAATACATTTTATTACTGTGTTAATACAATGTCACTACTGACTCGGGTTAATATGTTTATACCAGAATCCATGGATAAGGTATAGTATTTTTATAGTCACTAACCTTAATTTTTTATCCAGACAGGTCTATTTATGCAAGAAAACAATAATACAATATTGTCTGACAGTAAGTGTGACTAATGTTTAAAAAATGTTTGGAATTGTATGGGTTAAAATTTTTCTTTGCTTTTTGAGATCCAATATTATATTGGTGTTTGTTGTTTAATGGCTCTGTGTCAAAAGTATTTAATTTTCCTGTTATGCCTGTATCAAGAACCTATTCTAGCACAGTGGGAGGATCAATATTAAATGTCAGATAACATGACAATACTGTATACTTGAGTAAGAATGTAACCTTTATCTCATTCAGCTGGAGAAATCCCCTACATTTGGCAGTATTGAAACCGTTAACTACGAGAAACGACAACTGTCTCAGCAGTCTCTCTCCTTCAACCTCAAAGACAAAGTATTCACCGAATTGTTTCCTGAAATAACCGAGGTGAGATTTGCTATTTTAGATAAATAAGCATTTGAAGTATGCAGTCATTTTGTTCATCTAGCATCATTTATTGATGTAAGCTAACCAGTTATATGTGAGAATTGCCTGTATTAATTTTCAATATGAAAGGGTTGGTACTCTTGCTCTGGCCGAGATTGATTGAAAATAATCTCTGTCCTAATAAATAACTAATGATGGGCAACCTGATATGTCAGTCACCCACTGGCTCTCATCATGATGAGGTGTATGCCCCTCTATTTGATGTTTATGCCTGACCAATAGTCAAATGTAATAATGTAATGTGTTTTATTTTCATGCATTTCATGGACCTCATCTCTCAAGTTATATAGTAACCCTGGTGCATCTATCTCTTGCTCTAGGATATTTATTGCAATAAATCCAATAACAGGTTCTGTTGTTCCTGAAATTATCCAGACAAATCACCTCCACCAAAGGGTAACCACACACACCATCACTTGTATTGCAAAAGAGCTTAATTCACTGTTTAAGTTATTGTGTTTGTAAGGAAGTGCACTGCAGGGGCTACGAATACCTAGGGTATTGACAGTTGGAGATAAATGTGCTGCATGTACTGTACTGTCGTTATTGTTACTGCAGCTTATTTGTGTCTTGCTTTGTGCAAGCATAATACTGATTATTCAGATGTCTTTAT
The DNA here is from genome assembly GCA_033782935.1 of Petrolisthes cinctipes. Taxonomy (NCBI): domain Eukaryota; kingdom Metazoa; phylum Arthropoda; class Malacostraca; order Decapoda; family Porcellanidae; genus Petrolisthes; species Petrolisthes cinctipes. Next base: position 27,527 of record JAWQEG010009085.1, read on the forward strand.
TTTTAATCCTGCTTCCTGTTAACTTAACTGAAAATGTCATTCTAATAAGTGTTTTGTGGATTGTGTTCCCATACCCTGTGTCTTTCCTTTCATAGATGTACAGAGTGATGTTATCTACAGTCTTACCACCCCAAATCATGATGATAATTATTGGGAATATCATATGGCGATGGTCTTGACTAGGCTGGTAAATACCTGTAATTTTGTGCAATCACCATCATTCAGTTTCCTTACAGATGATTCAAGCTAAACTGGTACGTCTTGTGAAGAAGGGGCAGCTGCAGATAAAACCTCGGGCACTGTGAATCACAAAGACACAGGCAATAGCTCTAGTAAGGATAGTGGTGCTAGTAAGTAACCTCATAACACCTTCCTCACTCATTTCCAACAGGCAATTCAAAACAAACTGGCACAACGAGAGCAAGAACTGGCAGAGAGGGCCAAGGCCTTAGAAAATGGGAATCCGAGTGAGAGAGATGCATCAACCAATGACAGCCGGAAGCAGAACCCTGATGCCGCCCAAATGTCTGCCCTCACTAACCTCTTGGTAGTGGTGGGCTTTGCTGTGTTTGCATGGACCGTTAGATATATAGTCTCAACTTTAAGTGAGGAAGAAGGATAGTGTGCTTTAGAAAATTGTACAGGATGGTAGTGAAATCTCCTTCCCTTCCCAAATACTCTACTGTACAATCCTGCTCTGAAATATATGCAGGAATCTCTGGTTATAGTTCTAAGTTTTATGAAATTAGAAAACATATGTGCTATATTTTATACTTGTGATGTCCATGAACAAGTTTTGTTTTTAAAAAGTTCTTTCACATTTTGACTTAGATTTGAAACTAGTGGAAATGAAAATATATCCTTACCTATTGTGAGTTCCCAATTTTATTTTCCTTTTTTCAAATCGATCTGGCTCTGTGATACCATTTTCAAAAAAATCAAGTGAGCATAAGAATGCATACCTTACCATACATATGTCATTACCTGAATGCTGAAATATTAGTCAAGTAGCAGGGTTGGGGTATTCGTATTCTCAGACATCAAAGTATTCGAATACTTGGGAAAAGTATTGATATTCCTCGAATAATCTGACTAATAATACTATATCCCTCATCAGAAATAACAGAGTTATTCATATTCATAGAAATTTGAAGTATTCGTATTCGAATACACAACTCTTGTATTCACTCCATCCCTGTCAAGTAGTCTGACAAAATGTGTATTGTGTAGCTCTGACTCACTTTTGTGGTGGCAGTGATACCAGTATTAATTCTGCTCATTCTGAACATGAGAAAACATTTGAAAACCTTTACTGTATTTTTATATAGCAACTGCAAGCTACACATTGGAATTACCAGTGCCTCTTGTGCATGACATTGATGTTTAGTAATAGTAGTGGGAGCACCAGTGGTCTAGTGGATAATACATTTGCCTATGAAGTTCGAGACCCTAGGTTCAATTCCTGGGCTGGGAAACTGTTGGACAATATCCTTAACAGTGCATACTACAGGAAGATGAAAACTTTGTTTGATTAGTTTTACTAATTCATAAATTGTACACATAGTGTAGTTATATATGTAATTGTCAGTTGTGAAAACTTGTACAGTACTGTAATTTCCACATAAGGAATTTATATGCATGAAGTGAAGAGATACCTAAAGAAATGTTGACTATTGTCTATAGAGATCTCTGTACCGAGACAGCAGCTGAATGCGATAAAATTTTCATGGAATATTCACAGTACACCCATTTTCTTTAAGGAGGTTTTTGCTAAAAAGGTATAGTAATGTAATTTTTCAAAGAGAAATTGTGATAGAAAGAAAAATCAACATTGATGAGAGAATAGAAAAGATTAAGATTTCACACATACAGTATATCCTTCCATTTTCAGTCAAACCACTGATCTGACATCTAGTGTTGTATCTTCCAACACTTGTGGAATATATCACTTTCCATGCACACTACCACCTAGAACAGGTTTTACAGAAGTCTGAGATTGTCAACCATTGCACCAGGCACAGGCAATGCTCTCATTCTTGTGATGTTGACTACTTTACTACTCAACACATTTAGCTTTGGGATTATGCAGCTGTTTGCACAAAAACAATTTATTGGCTTCAACAGTACTTCATAATTATATTACAGTTTTATTGAATAATTCATAATATACATGGGAAATATTTGTATTTAATAATGTCATATTAACTAAAGATAAGCAGCACGGGGTCCTGAGGAAGTATCACAGCAGACCAGCTGTTATGTCACTCACTCAGGAAATAAATTACAAAGCTACAATACAGCCAACCCACTTCTTAATGTAATGGTGATGCTGATGGAGCGGTGTTGGGAATATATATATATATATATATCAACAAATTGTTTATATATTTACATACAAAAATGTTTTTGGGATAGAAAAAACATTGAGTGTATGACCTAAGTTAATAATAATATACATTCACAGATAAGTTACTACACACAACTACTCCCAATGATAAAGCTCTCACGATGACCCAAGAAAACTTGACAGGTCTGGGTCAGGGAGCATTTTTTGTTGGGAGGTGCATGACTTGATTACTGTTAAGTACAGCATGTGGATGAGGAAGCAGTACCTAAGGTGGAGAAGGACATCAAAGAGTGATGGATGAACAGTGAGCATGAGGTAGTAGAATCACAAGCTAAGTTCACAGACACTTTTTGACTATATTTAAGAAGGTTAAGAATCTCCAGGAAAATTTAAGGCTACCGATTTCTCCAAATACAGTAAACCACAAACAAACCAACTAAACTAAGGGCCACTGTGTCCTGTCATAGAATAGAGGAATAAGTAGCCTCCAGTTTGCCAATGTCAAAGATTTATTGAAGTTTGTGGACACCTGACTATCACTGTCTATTTTGTTGTAGCTCGTTTTCCCTCAATTAACTATGGCGAAGAAAAGGGTCGAGCGTGTGGCTACGCAAAATGCTCATTTCAGATGATACTAAAAATAATGCTGGCTGGAATGATGTGTGTCTAAACTTGTGTTTGTGACTCTATGTACATGATGACATTTCAAACTACAGGTATGTATTTCTGAGTGATGATGTTAGTGTAATTTTCAGGTAAATGGAGACATAGAAGGAATGAATTAGTGATGAGGAAAATCATTATGAAAGTATGAAGCATGCCAAGGTAAATTTACACCTAGTGAACTCATTTAAACTAAGCAAAAGTGTATGACACAATTCAAACATGACAAATTCCAACTTTCAACAAACAATCCTAGCCTTGTCAGAACAAGAGTTCTGAAACCACCATCTGCCAGGACTGAGCAATGGATCATCCTCCCCTCATCCCAAAAATGTTGTTAAAGTCTAAGGAAAATACACCAATATTGAGCCCTCATTCTTAGCATTAAATTCAGTTTTAAAACAGTTATAAATAATAACATAAAAAAGTAAAAAATAAAAATGTAAAAATCCTGCAACCAGATTCTCATCTCCCAATATCTAACCACTTATTGCCAGTCACGAGGCCCACCTTTGGAAAACATTTGATAAAAATCTGCATAAGTATAACCTTTGCATATATTTGCAAAATAAAAAGTAACAAACAAAATAACCAAATTAATCACATAATTTCCTTGGTGAAGGTAATAATGCTCGTGAGTGTACATATTTGTCGGCTGAGTGTTCAGTAAGTCCACCTGAACTGATATCAATAATTAAGGGTGCTGTAGCTTGAGGGTGGACCTGCGACGCCTGACACCTTTGGCAGCAATACAGGGATGGTCTGGGAAGCAGATGACCGGGTCTGATGCACGCACCTCTGCCACCGTTGACTGTGACAGAATCTTGGGTGTTCTGGGATTCTTCTTGCCAGTGGATGCACCAATGGATGTCTTCTTCCTCCCAATGCTCTGTAGACGTGCATAGAGGGGCCGTAAGGGAACTGGACGGCGAGTCCTGTGGGTGGTAGGGGTAGCTCTGGTTGTGGTTGAGGTTGTGGTGGTGGTGGTGGTGGTGGTTGGGAAGGGAAGAAAAGTGATTAAGGGTCGGGAGGAGGATGTAGAAATCAGAGGAGCTAAGGTAGTTGTGATCTCCTGCTCTGTAATGGGGTCATCTGTCACCACCTGAGCCTCTGTGGTTGATGGTACCTCTGTCGTAACCACAATTTCATCCACTGTTACCTCACTTGTAACCTGTGTTTCCTGTGTGGTGACAGCAACCTCTGGGACCTCAGTAACCTCACTCTCGTGTGCCACCAGCTCCTCTATCACATCATCAGGCACTGGAGTGGTTACAGGTTCAGTGTCTGGGTTGTGCTCATCGACAGCCACGGCTAAGACAACATCCTTAGAACTGCTTCCAGTGAAATCCTGGTCTTCAGCCTCAGGCAGGGGATCGTCGTACTGGTCATACTCATAGTAGTCGTAGTTCTGAGACTGGCCTGGGGAAAGAGTAGTAAAGTAGTCATTAGGGATGAAGTAATCTACCTGTAGGGGATGGTTGCCTTGTCCCCCCTCCCCCTCTTCTTCCTTATTAGCAACCTCTACCGTTTTCTCACTATAATGATAACTATGAGTATGTGCTTCTACTTCTACATGCAGTGCAGCAGAGTCAGAGTTGTCGTGCAGGTGAGTCGTACTGTCAGGGGATACCACTGCTCCAAGACCCCTTGCAGTTTGATCCTCCTCACCCACAGCCTCTATCTCCCAAGAAGATTCCTCTTTTGGAGTCACTGCAAGGTTAGATGAGGTTGATGGTGCTGAGGTGTGAAACACAGGGGTCTTTAGGGAGCTTTTAGAGCTCACAGGAGAATATGGCAACCTTGGAGTAGAGTCATGGGGACCATTCTTCTCCTGGTCATCAGTAATATTGTAACTGTCATTTTTGTCATCCATAGGAGTAGATTCATCATCTTGGAAATGAGAATAGTCGTAGTAGTCATCCGTAAAATTTGAATTTTTGTTATGGATATTGACTGGGTCACTGTGTTGATCAATTAAGTAGGACTGTATGTAGCTGTCTTGGTGATTCATTATGTCAGACTGAGGTACGTACTTTGTGGATGGTAAGGTGGGCTCAGGAGCAACATCTTCCCCTGCCTTGTCCAGATGATCCAATGCTGGTTCTGGTTCTGGTTCTGGTTCTGCTGCTGATTCCAGCTTCACTTCACTTTCAGGCTCAGGTTCAGGTTCAGGTTCACTCACAGCTACATCTTGGTCATCTATCCAGGAATATTTTTCTTCACCAGTTTCACTGGTCTGACCAGCCTCTTCTTCTTTGACATGAGCTTTTGGCCATACTATGTCACTTGGAACAAATTCTGAAGTGGAAACTGTCCCCGTGACTTCCACTACAGTATCAGTATTGGGTTCTTCTTGTCCTTCAGGATCCTCTTTTTCACCAGTGTATTCAAGGTCTTGGTCACCATTTACTTTCATTGACTGATGTAAGGTAAGAGGTTGTACCACTTTGTTTTCAGGAGGGCTGCTGAAGACCACTACAGTAGACTCAGCCCCATTAAACCCATTGTTCTCTAGCACATCTACAGGAACATCCTCCTGAAAACCCCCTCTACCTTCAGTCGGCAAGTGTTTGACTGTTGTTTGTCTGAAGCGTCCACGTCGGCGATTCTTTAGCAGGTTTGGAAGACGTTGTCTCCTGCCAACCAATGTACGTGTTCTGCCATCAAAGCTACGAACGAGAGAACCAGTAGTAGATTGAGTTGTGGCATCATTTGCTGGTTGGTCGGAGTTCTCTGAGTCCGCGGTCTTACCTCGAACACCAGGCCGTCGGGTGCGTGGTCTAAGTCGTCTGCCAAATATTCCAGGAGGAGGCACAGTCACATCACCAGCAGTCGCTACTGAAGTTTCCTTATCCTTTTGTGCTCGTAACTGAGGATTTAGTGTACGTGCTACTGAGAAAGGTGGAAATAGTGTTGTCTCTTCCAGCTTTTCACCCTCATCTTTCTTGGTTAAATTATCAGATTCCTTTTTAGTTGTGCTTTCAGTTTCCTTCTTTAACGCTGAATCAGGTCTTGGCTTTCGTCTCAGGAATGGACGTCTGTTACCCACATTAAAGTTAAACCTTGGTTTGAAGGTGGTCACCTTGAATGTTGATGTTGTAGGAGCAGTCGTGGTGGGTGTTGGTGTTGTAGGTGCAGGAGTTGTGGTGGATGCACGAGTTACAGTTCTATCCCTGGAAAATATAGGTAATACTTCATTTTTTTGGATGACATTTGTCACTCGTGGTCGCTGGGTGAAAGAGAAACTAGGGATGCGAGGTCGAGGGCTTGGTACTGGAGACTCATGTGTTTGGAAGCTAAGATTCTCATCCTCAATTCCTCGTGTACCTTGAGGTCTCTGGAAGGAAGGAGTTCGTGGGGACTCATGGAGAACTGGAACTGGAGTAGGTCGAGAACCTTGGAAGGCTGGAATGCGAGGGGTCTGGGATCTCACTGAATTTTGGGGAGATGGCCTTGCTAAGCTACCAAATGGGGCAAAAGTGGGCAGAGACGGGAAAGTAGGCCTTGTGGTAGATACAAAAGGTCTAGATGTTGAAACAACAGGCCTCAGAGTGGAAGTGAACAATGTATTTGGTGTTTCTGGAGATGAAAGTGACTGAGAATCAGATGCGAATTCGAAGGGTGGCCTACGGGAGGATGGTCGAGACAGGTCAGGATCTGGGGAACCAGTGAAAGAAATTGGTTGAGGTCTGAGGGTGGAGGTGATAAATGGTTGTCGAGAGAAAGACAGAGTAGTTCTTGGTGCGGTGTTGGTCACTTGGGAATCTGGAGTGGGCTCTGGGGAGAAGGTAGGAGCAGGGGTGACAGGGAAAGGCCTTGGGGAAGAGTGTGGAAAAACTGCTCCAGGTATAACTGGCGAAACAGAAGTCTCAGGAGTGATGAATTCAGTAGTGGGGAATGGTGCTCTATGAGTGGTGGTGATTTCCGGTGTTGGGGTAATGCTGAAAGGTCTTGGGGAATTCTGAGGTACTGGGAAATTGGATTGCCTTGGGAAATTTCGAACTGATGGGAAATTCTGGGGCCTCAAAGATGGCCTAGATCTCGGGAAAGACTGAGTAGTTGCAGTGGGTGATACAGATAATCTAGTGGTGGGTTGGCTAGTGGTGGTTGAGAATGTAGTTGATGAAGGGGGTCTTTGGGTCAGTGGTATCCTGGGAGTTGTTGGTAATGGTTCAGGGGGAGGGCGAGTCTCAGGACGAGGAGAAAAACCAGTTGGGTTCTGGAATCGTGGTGGGGGAGAAGGTCGGGGAGAGAAATTCTGAAATTGTGGTGGGGGAGAAGGTCGGGGAGAGAAATTCTGAAATTGTGGTGGGGGAGAAGGTCGGGGAGAGAAATTCTGAAATCGTGGTGGGGGAGAAGGTCGGGGAGAGAAATTCTGAAATTGTGGTGGGGGAGAAGGTCGGGGAGAGAAATTCTGGAAATGTGGAGGAGTACGAGGAGTGAGTGTCTGAGAATCAAGAGGCCGAAGTGAAGAAGTTAAGGGGCGCTGAGGGAAATCAGTACTGGCTTTGAAGTCTTCATCTATATTGGGAAAATCTGGCCGAATGATTGACCCTGTTGTTTCAAACACGTTTTGATCAGGATTTGGGTCTGGAATGACTTGGCCAGACTGCAAGAAGGGACGTTCAGGTCTTGGGAAACGCTCACTTGATTGTCTAACAGGCCCATCAGACTGTGGGGAGATCTGACCAGATTGGAAGAAAGTGTGATTTGGCCTGGGTGGCAGACCAGGACGCTGGAAAGATTGCTGGGATTGACCTGCCTGAGAGAAAGGCAAGGAGGGTTGGGCAGTAGGAGGAAAGGGCTGGTTGGGCTGACTAGACTGTGATGGCTGGTTTGGTGGAGGAGGTGGTCCAGTTTGTGGGAATGTTTTTGGAGGTGGGCCAGTTTGTGAAAATTCCTGAGGGGGTGGGCCGGGCTGTGGGAGAGCTTTAGGAGGTGGACCTCCTTGTGGGAAAGTCTGAGAAGGTAAGCTTCCCCTTGGGAAGTCTTGAGGAGGGCCTTGTTGTGGGAATGTCTGAGGAGGTAAGCCAGCTTGTGATGATTGGGAAGATGATCCAGGTCCAGGGAAAGTTTGGGAATTTAATATTTGAGTGGGTGGGCCAGATTGAGGGAATACTTGGGAAATGAAAGTCTGAGAGGGTGGGCCAGATTGGGGGAAAGTTTGTGAAGATGATGAAGGTCGAGGGAAGGTTTGTGAAACAAAAGAATGAGGAGGTGCACCAGTTTGTGAGACACGAATAGGTAAGCCTTTCTGAAGGATGGCTTGGGTGATGTGAGGGGATGGTTGCCTAAACTGTGTAGAGGGCTGGGATGAGAAGGCTTGAGTGATTTGAGGAGGTGGCTGTGTGGGTTGATTAAATGCCTGACCAGACTGTGAGGGGAACTGGGTGGGTTGGGATGGGAAGGGACGTGGCTGGTTTATAATAGGTTGAGGTGGGAACACTGGTTGTTGAGGTGGGAACACTGGGGATCCAGGTCTGGTCTGAGTTGGATTAGATTCTTGTTGTTGTTTGGGATCACCCTTGGGAATGACTTGCACTGATGGACCTGATGTTAAAGTTTTCCCAGTGCGAACTTGTGTTTCAAAGTTTATGGATGCTGGGGGCCGAGTAGGTGCCTGGGTGGAAGTGGGTGGGGTTGTGAAGGAGAGGCTGGGTCCTACCTGTGAGTTGGGCACCACAACAGGAATGTTGCGTGACAGCTGACTCACTCTAGCAGGAAGGTCAAATTTGACAAAGCCTGGAGGTGGTGAGCGATCATCGGGGGTGAGGAAGGTCTGGGGTAGCGACACCTCCTCACCCACGGTGCTGAATGATTGAGTGTCACCCTGTGGTACCAATGGGATCTTGACATACCCGGGTGGGGGTGGAACGTGGGAGGGAGCAATAAACACCCTGGGGAGGCGACCATTTTCCTGAACAGATTCTGGAGCAGCAGTGAGAGCAGCTTCCAGCAGCCGAAGTTTTTCCCGGGCATCCTTCTCCTGACCCTGAGTAGTGACAAGGGACATTGCAAGAGCATTAGTGACACCACCAGACACCACTCGGCCATTGTGGTCACGTTTCTGTTTGTCTGAGAAACCAATATCTTGTACAGACTCCGGGGAAGGTGGTGGTGGGGCGTCCTCCACTCCAGCTGACAGTGTTGGAAATCGTTGTGATACAGACTTGATGCGAGCAGCATTTGCAGAAGTAAGCTGCCTCAAGGAACCCTCTGGCAGGTATACCAACTGTACTCCTGGGTTCGAGTTAAGAGATCTCTGAGAGTTGGGATCTAAATCTTTATCAAAATTCAGTTTGACAAATTCAGGCTCTGTAGGTCTGATTGGGGCTTCCTCCACAATGCGTGTACTCTGTACCAGTGGTACTTCCTGGACAATAAATTCACCTTGTTCAGAGGAAGCTGGTTGGTTCACGCTGTCATTCTCAGGCTGAAAATCATTCACAATAACTGATGGGTCTGTCACAACAATGGTCTGATCAAGAGTGTCAGGCTGTATGGTAATATTCTCTAGGTCAATTGGTGAGCTGGGAGCGAAAAAAGTATTACTTCTGATTGGTTCGAGCTGAATGGAAGGAATAATTGGGGTTAATGTCGTTTTCTTGGCTACAGGAGGAAAAGTGACTGAAGTTCCTAGGGTAACAGATGTTTTCTTGGGTGGTACAGAAAGGAAGGGTGGGAGTTGTGGTGGTATAACGGGTGATCTTTTTGGTGGAGGTCTGTCTACGGAGGAAAGTGTGATGGAACCAGCGTGAAGGACCCGGGCTTGTCGACAGGTGGGACATGGACCAATGATGGGGCGCCATTCACTCGTGTCCCAATCCTGACCCAAACTTCCTGTGGTGCATAGAACCAACACCAACACCACCACTGACCTGCAATACAAAATTACACTAATTGTAGAATGACATAAATTATAAACATTACTCCATACGTCATTAATTATCATTTAAACCCCTACCACCGACACCACCACCACCACCATTACACACAATGATAACCCACACAAGAAAGGAAACATTACTCCCAACCTGAGTATGTGTAAGGTTAAAGGCCCCAACTCTATGTCGTTAATCCCACGATGCACCTGAACACACAGTAATGTTTATAGCTGAGTGAACTAAACAACCACCTCAGTGAATTGCTCGTGAGGTGATTAACTCAAGGTGCGAAAATGTACAACAGTTACGCCCTCTTAATGGAACGTAAGTGAAGTAATTGGTGAAGATGTGTAGGAGAAATAAATAAGCCTTTCTCCTGGGGCTGGCTGCTGGTGTGTGTGTGTGTGTGTGTGTGTGTGTTAGGAGAATTATGAGTAGGTTAATAGTAGTGTATGGACGAGGGGAGGGGATTTATGTGTGTGGTCGATGGGAAAAAGTATGTGTGGATGTAAGATGCAAGAAGGAGGCATGGCAGTATGAGAAGCAGGGAAGAAGGATGAACAAGGTGTAGTAGTGTGAAAAGTAGGGAAGACGGAGGTAAAGCAGTGTGAGAAGCAGATAAAATGATGAATAGTAAAGATGGACAAAGTATAGCAGTGTTGGAAGTAAGGGAAAATAATGGATGATGAGGGTGTGGCAGAATTATAGTCCCCCCGAGCATCTTCCATCCATCAACCATGGACCAGCCACAGCAGCGACACCCACCCACCCACACAACACAGAGTTGGAGGAGGAAAGTGAAGAAGAGTTGCCTCACCACCACCACCACCACCACCACCATTCGAGCGCCATTGCTGTCTGGGGAACGAGACGTAATTGTGGCCGCGCCTCGTAGAACGGTGACGCAACTCAGCCATGCAGTCGTTCATGGCTGGGCCGACCGACTACACACACACACACACACACACACATATATATATATATATATATATATATATATATATATATATATATATATATATATATATATATATATATATATATATATATATATATATATATATATATATATATATATATATATATATATATATATATATATATATATATATATATTCAAATACACACACACAATAGAGGAGTGTAAGTCAGTCTCTATCAACAGTCCATTTCTTTGCCATCATCAATAAGGACCAGTGGAGCCTCAAGGCATAGTTCGAGTTAAAGTAAAAGCGTGACTGTAAATTAACTCTCTCGCTTTCAGTGGTTTCCCACATCTCATCAACTCATCCTTCTTTACTGATTTACTACAACCTTTCTCTCTCCCATCTCTTCGCAGCAGAGCTACATCCTTTTCTCTCTTCTTTCGCTATCTTCATCTGAATTATGCAGCAGAGGAGTTTGCAACATTCGTAAAGGTACTCAGTTTCACTCCTTATTCTATCCAACTTCCTAATACAAGAGTTAATCAGTACTCTTAATCTTTCATATATACAACTGGTCAACTATGAAACACTCATACTGTCATCCATCTTTCCCCTTTACTACAATTTGTGCTCCTTCTCAAAAAAAAAAAAAAAAAAAAAAAAAAAAAACAGGTAAAAATATAAATAAGGATCGAGAAAAATGTGCACAAGCTGCTTCACACCCAACACTACACATGTGACAGTGACATATAAACAAGCAGCAGCAATACTGTAAATTCTTTGTTATGATTTATATAGTTCACTTCACTTCTGCCTTTACACGACACACTACAATAAACATGAAACAGTGAGCCATGACAACTGAAACGTATAGAATCAGCTTCTTTGTTAGTTTGAGTTTGTTAAATAGTGAATCAAACCTCTTTAATAACAAATAAATACTGACACAGAACTGAAGGGAACTCATTGACTGTACACTCGTAGTCAAAAGTCATCACACTCATTCAAAAATTTCGAAATGGTGGTATGAATCTCACCACTTTTTATTCGACTCAATGTTTTTACCCTTGTCATCACATTCGGGTTTGGTATAGTTATAAAAAGAACTATTTCCCTCGACTGTACATGCTTTTCTTCTTCTCCCTCTGGCCATTGAAGGAGAACATAGAGGTAAGGAGCCTCTTGTCTCACTCCTCAGCTTTCACCCACGATTTATGAATATTGCCGGAACTAGAAGTGCATCGATTCAGTATATCACCCCGACAACCAAAATACCTATATACTAGATTTAATATTAAGAAGGTCTGTCTTTTTCTGTGTCATTTTAAATAGTCTGGGATTGGTTGAAGTGTGCTATCTTAGTAAGACTTGTTATTCAGGTGCGTTATCAAAGTGTATATATATATATATATATATATATATATATATATATATATATATATATATATATATATATATATATATATATATATATATATATATATATATATATATATATATATATATATATATATATATATATATATTAGTTAAAATTTTTGTGGTTTTCATGCTTTTGGGAGTTATTTTAAAGAATTTAAATGTTCATTTTTTTGTTATCCCTTGACAGAGGCTGATGATTTTTGCACATTCCAGACTGACTAGTGACGTTTACATTTGTCTGAGGGAAGCAGACGTACCCCTGTCGTCCAGTCATTCAAACCTATACCAGTGAACCCACAAACAGCTCACGTCATGCGTAATATTCGTCGACCATTATAAGTAAGAAAAAAAAACCCGTATTATTCACGAGTCCAGTACACACCAACCAACCAACCAGCAATGATTTCCTTGTCAAAATTTCCTTGCAATACAATATACGAGTGACACAACACATTCTGGAAACTAGTGTCATCCCACCCTTCCACACGGTGAGGGAATTAAGGGTGTGGTGTGAGTGAACAACCTTGCCAGATTTCTCAAGCAGATATATGTCGTCTAATGAAATGCTGTGACGAAGACCCCACCACATCATAAGCAACGTATTCCCAACCTTCGTTATAATTTATGGTTTGATTAAGGTGGGCGAACTGGTTGGCTACTGACTCCTTCCAACCATGTCAGCATCAAGAATAGGACCTCAGTGTACGAGTAAAGAATCTATTTTGTATGATAGTTTGAAGGAGTCAGTAAAGTAGCCCTCAAATTTACCCACAACATGATTACCCCAATAACACTAACAACCTCCTGTGTTTGTGAACATCCAGAATGTTAATGTCCCGTCAGAAGGTGTCGTGTCTGTGTCTGTGTTTGTGTTTACGGTGCGTTATGTTGTCAAGTTGTCAATCTCTCCATGACGGTAATCAAAAGGTTTCTGACGCAAACTATTTAAGCTTCCGTCCACCAAAAGAAAATTAATAAGATTTAATCCTTTAAAAAATTACTCAACACGGAGTCGACCTATTTATCTTGTTAATTTTTCTTTGTGGATATTATGATTAACCAAAAGTCTGACTCCTTTTCTCTTGTCACTTTTTCTAAAGAGGGGAAATCTTGCGTCACAAACCGTGTGACTCCGGCCTTGGTGTGACTGCACTCTAACCCCCGGGGCAACAAGTGGTTTGGGGTGATTAAATGTGGACGTGTTCTCCGGCACCGGTAGGAGGGAGGGGAAGGGAGGGGAGCCAAATTCCACCCACTCATCACAACCATGATTATAACCTACCCAATTTTTTATATACGGACGTAAGAACAAATCTTCGATATCCCTAAATTTTTTGTTTATCAGGTAAGGAGATCTGTGGTAATGGTGTCGGTGTAAACAAACAACAACTCTCAATGTAAATATTTCAACAAGTGCGTACAAAATGTTGATTGGTAATAGTGAACGCTATAGTGGTGTTGAGGTTGCCGCTGTTATACGGGTAATAAAAATTAAAAGAAAATTATAAACACAGATCGGAAAGGAAACTGAGGACGAAAAGACAGAGAATATGAAGCCGAATAACAAAACTACTAAATCCACAAGTGAAAAAAGAACATAATGGTACTGGACTATGTTGTTAATTGTTCAGGTACTTTACGAAGGTTTACGAAAATATTACAAACTGTTATATACAAAAATAAATATAATGTGAAAATAACACAGTCCCCTGCAAAATGGACCAGTCAGTGATACAACTCTTGTTTCTCCTGCTGCTCTCCATTACCTAATATTTATCTATACAAAAATGTGCATGGGTATACTCTTGTTTTCATACATAAACACACCAATGTAAAGGTAGACGTGGAAATAATTTTTGGGATATACCGTATTTCATTATAAAATAAACTGAAAGTATGTCACAGAAATTTTGAACATGACTGTACTGGTACTCTTTACATTTGACATATGCAAATGACAAACACAAAATTATGCATATTGCCTGTATAAACACTGAATTTTACTGTCCAAAAAATGGCACTCTTTTGCCATCTCATTCGTAATTTTGAGAGGAGGAAAACGCAAACTTTCCTCGTGAAGAAGGAAAATGTTGTGTGCGGTACAGTGGGTGTGTGGGGGTCACTGAACACACATGGCAGAGAGAGAGAGAGAGAGAGAGAGAGAGAGAGAGAGAGAGAGAGAGAGAGAATATACCAGCCTTGTGTATGTTAAAGTTATGAATGAAGGTTAACAACAGACGATTAATTCTTGATAGAGGATGGGCCCTTCGTTATGATAATGATGATGACGACATAAGCACATACATACACACTACAACAACACGCACACCTCTATGAACACACGCACACTAAGGCCACAAGTACACGCCATAGAGTACTACACGTGTAACAATGTCACACGCACACCCATCATCATCTCACACACACATACACACGCACACGTCTATGGTCACGCACACACGCACACCACGGCCACACGACAACAATGACGTGTGTTGGTGGGCCTTGAATTAGTCCATGCATCTTCACAGTGCAATATAGGTAACACACACACACACACACACACACACACACACACAGTCTCTCTCTCTCTCTCACACACACACACACACACATACACACACACACACACACACACACACACAGACACACACAGTCTCTCTCTCTCTCTCTCTCACACACACACACACACACACACACACACACACACACACACACACACACACACACACACACACACACACACACACTCACACTAACACACACACACACACACACACACACACACACTTGGCAACTTTCCTATAATCTACCCATGCAGTAAATTTGCAGACAAACTAACAATAGACAGAGGCAAATATATATATATTTTCTCCAACTTTGGTGGCGGAGGTATATAACTTTACTTTCACACACCCACATTTCAAGTTTGTTTTCAGTCCAGCAGCGAGGTACCGTATAAAAGATAAACACTGAAGGGCAGATCTTTCTTCGTTCGGCCCACAACAACAACAACAACAACATAATAATTTCACTTTACCGGTATGTCAACACTACACATCACACTCGAGTTAAAGAAGAGTCACACGTGGAAAAGAAGAAAGTCACACGTGGAACGAAAAAGAAAAAGAAAGAAAAATATAATGAAAAATAGAAAGACGGATTTTTTTTTTTGCTAAATATTCAAGTTATATATAGATGATATTACTCGTCTATATATAGGTATAAAACTATGAGGCATATTACCAGGCAAATTAAGTTGAGGTGAAGCTGCTGTGCGTCCTCCATCTCCCCTTATATGAGCCGGGGATAATAACAGTAATGAGTAATTCAGGGTTATGTAGTGGCTAACCGTGAAGGAGAGGGGAGGGAAGGGAAGGAGAGGGGAGGGAAGGGAAGGAGAGGGGAGGGAAGGGAAGGAGAGGGGAGGGAAGGGAAGGAGAGGGGAGGGAAGGGAAGGGAAGGGAAGGGAGGGAAGGGAAGGGGAGGGAAGGGGAGGGGAGGGGAAGGGAAGGGAAGGGAAGGGAAGGAGAGGGGAGGGAAGGGAATGTTACAAAATAGTGTCATACTTGGTGTTGGGTCAGGAGACAATCATGTAAATTAAGTGGGTAATTTTGTGTTGGTAAATCTGGAGCAACTGAATCCTCCAACTTAATTATGGGGGAAATTTTGTGTTGGTAAATCTGGAGCAACAAACTGAATCTTCCTAACTATTCCAAGCAACAGGCCACCATTATTTTTTGTTCATCTGGTCCTGTTTCCTGGCATACTTTGGAGGAATCAAGACACTCCCAATGTAATAAAAGTGAATTACCTCCTTAACTCCATACCTAATAACAAGAATAATATAATGATCTATAAAATACCCAGATATACACAAAAATAACATACACTAACTTTTACCATAAACTTCATTTTCCTACTCACCCATTATATATATATTTCCAACTACTCATAGTCCTTCCTAAATTACCCCTGGAATAGTCTGCAAGGATCTGTGTTTACCTCGAAGCTCAATATATATCGGACCTTGACACACACACACACAAAAAAAAAAAAAAAAAAAAAAAACACACACACACACACACACACAAAGAAAAACATGGTCATTCAGAGTGACTTACGGGTGTAGTCTGCTATGGTGAAATCTGAGGGCTACTCTGATTCCTCCAAGCCATGCCAGAAAACAAACCTCCATCGTATAATATATATATATATATATATATATATATATATATATATATATATATATATATATATATATATATATATATATATATATATATATATATATATATATATATATATATATATATATATATATATATATGAGTGTCAAGGATCTGTTTTGCAGCACATGCAGTTAGGAGGAATAAATAGCTCTTAAATTCCCCCTCAACACGTAACCAAGTGTAACATCTGGTGTAGCAGTGAAGGTGAGGCTGTCTTGTCTACCTACCAACATAGCCTACCTACCTGTATTTTCCTTGACACGCGCCAGATGGAAGTGAGAAAGTCTTTAGTGATGTGATGATGATGATGGTCCTAAGGGTTCCACAGTGGTTGGTAGTGGTTTGTTACCCGTGTTAATGACATATGGGTGAATTATTTTATTAATGAATTTGGTGAATAAACTATGCAGTGATCATCGTTTTATAACTGTTTTAATAGATTTTGTGAATACGGATACTTAGCTTTTGGAAAATAATAAAGCTTTACAAATGTGGTTGGCTAGGAAGCTTACAAACAAATATACGACTGTGGAATCAACCCTAAGTCTATCTGTGTGTCTGTCTGTCAGTGTGGTGATGTAGTGGGGAACCTCACTTTCCCATCTTCACATCCTACATACATACATACAGTCACAAGTCATAATAAATATCCAGGTGTACTTTGGATAGCTTGATGGAGTATTAATTAAAGGGGGGTATAGTTCAGTGTTGGTAAATCTGGAGTAACTGATTCATCCAAACTATTCAAGCAACAGGACAACATTATTTCTCTTAATCTGTCCTGTTTCCTGACATACTTTAGAGGAATCAGGTTAGTCC
>JAWQEG010009086.1:0-24146 GCA_033782935.1 Petrolisthes cinctipes
AGTACTGCTATATCTTTCCTCCACCCTCTCTCTCTCTCTCTCTCTCTCTCTCTCTCTCTCTCTCTCTCTCTCTCTCTCTCTCTCTTCTTTACATACCTTTCCATATTATATCTCTTCTATCTTTCTATCTCCCTTTTTTCTCTCTCCCCCAACGCTATTTCACTCTTCTCTCTCCCTTTGTATATTTCTTTCACACTATCTTCCCTTCTTATATTCCATTGTGTAATTATAAACTCTATCTGTAATCTGAGATGGTATTTACTTTCCTGAGCTTAATAACATCATCTGAATTAAGTCACAATGCCAAATGAAAAGTCAACACTGCAGAATAATAGTAATAATAATAATAATAATGATAATAATAATAATAATAATAATAATAATAATAATAATAATAATAATAATAATAATAATAATAATAATACTTATATGAATAATACGAAAATTATTGAAATAATAATAATAGCAATTAACGATAACAATAAAAACATATTACTCCCATCGTTAACTGCATTTACGAGCTGAATTGACACTTATTTTTCTCTATGATTGAAGTGCATGAAATTTCGGTTTAGGTGTGTGTGTGTGTGTGTGTGTGTTGCTTGCATGCTGCGTGTTTGCACTTCCGTGTGTGAGCATATGTAGTAAGCTTAAGTGCTCCTGTGTGTAAAATGTGTGCATGTCCAAACCATCTAAAGCGTGTCTCAAAGGACAGCACTTTGACTTGAGGTAAAATAAGTGTTTTTGTTTCCACGGTCTGCATGGTAACGTATTGTACTAGTTCGTCATAACCAGTTTGTTCACTCCTATATAGCTTCTATACAACGACTCAACTATGGAGCTGGAACCTCACACACACACACACACACACACACACCGTACAATTGCTCAAAGTGACAGTAACTACTCGCTCGTCAGTGATAATTCCTAGCAGCCTTGAGACAGGAAACGAACCTCAGCCTGTGTGTGTGTGTGTGTGTGTGTGAGGGCTGATAACACACACACACACACACACACACACATATATATACATTATAGCTGCATGAACTTCCGGTGTAGGCGACAACGCGTCTGTTGGAGAGTTTACTGCATTGTAAAATAAATATCAGTGTGTTTATGTCCTGATATATGAGCCATCATTATTTGGTGTCGAGCTGAAAAAATATATGCAGTTATATAATATATGAACACACTCGACCCAGCTAAAAGGGATATGGTAATACACTCTAACGGGACCATATCAGTATATTTGTATCCTCAATAATAATCCGGCCATCATTTGTACCCTTCATGTCATCATATGCATGTTGCTTATCTGTTGATCGTATTGATATGCACAAACAACATATTGGGCC
Organism: Petrolisthes cinctipes; assembly: GCA_033782935.1. Taxonomy (NCBI): domain Eukaryota; kingdom Metazoa; phylum Arthropoda; class Malacostraca; order Decapoda; family Porcellanidae; genus Petrolisthes; species Petrolisthes cinctipes. The sequence goes on from JAWQEG010009086.1 coordinate 1,356, forward strand.
ACATCTAACCCCTATTGTCTGTTGTGTGGAGGGACGATGGTATATTAACACGGATCATCAAAAATAGTACAGTATATAATAATTATCATGTAATATCAAAGACAAAAATTGTGTCGTTAAATTTCATGGAAACATATGGTAAAGAGCAAACCATATACTGGGCATGGACGTTATAGTGGTGGGGCTTTCATTATGTTTCACGAGTTATATTAAATCATCGAACTAGACAGCGACACGACTTTTGTCTTTGATACTACTCTGCTTGATAAAAATGAGAGAGGTGTGGACATCAAGCACGAAGGAAATAAAAGCAAAGGAGGAACAGCTGAAGAAAATGAAAGAGAGTTACTGACACCAATTGAGTGCCAAAACCCTTAAATGGATAGTATAGTTTTGGTACAGAAAGTTAGAGCGCCTCAATTCCTCCAAAGTATACCAGGAAACATTACTAAATTAACATAAATAATGGTAGCCTGCCTGTTGCTTTAAAGAGTTTGGTGGAAGAATCAGTTGCTCCAGATTTACCACCAACAACACTGTACTATATAAAATAATCCTTCTAAGGTGAGATTGTCTTTGGATTGTCAATTGGAAGGTTTTTGATGCCTCCAAACTATACCGACACACAGATCCCCTATTAGTGCCACCGAGGGCGTCTGTTTCCTGGCATAGTTTGGAGGAATCAGAGACCTTCCAATTCACCAACAAGAGAATCTCCCCTTTAAAGTAGTACCCACATCACCACACGTTAATAACCTCCTATGTCATAATACATACCGGTACTACAGAAACCAACCGCGTTTGTTTCTCATTATTTATCAAGGCCGTTTCATTCCAAGGTGTTGCAGGACTACTGGGCGTGACTGTACATTTGAAAGTGACGTAAAAATTCCATACAGGTGTGTACTGTACTGTGAAGTTTGGCGAACACGATCGTATTGAGTGTTACAAAGTGGATTACTCGTATCACAAAACTCACTTCCAATCAAACCGAATCCCCAATTGGTAGGTAAGCTTACGATCCCCAATCCCGAAACACTAGTATTGTGTGTGTGTGTGTTTGTGTGTGTGTGTGGCTGGCTGGCTGGGCCATAAGCAGATTTGGTAGCCATTTTCCCGACTCGATACTAAAACTGTGGCTCGGTGGTTGGGAAAATCTCATTCTTACCTCGTCTCTCACACCGTTCTATCCAGTATCTATACAATAATTTTAGTCCTTACTGCCACCAACACCACCAATACAGTTCTTAAGGGGCTATAGGATACTTTTAGTACATTAGAGCACCTTAATTCCTCCAAAGTATTATAGAAAACAGGACCAGATAGACAAGCATACCTTTTTTTTTTTTTTTAATCTTTCGATACTGGACATAGGCTTCATCAAGCCCGTTACCGTGGCCCAGGTCAACTGCTACTCACAAACACACACACGTCACGACTTCCGAACTGGTACCCAGCCACAGAGGGAGGGAAGTGAGGGTAATTCCCAAATACTGCAGCTGTTATGGTACCAGCGAGGGTGTTTTACGACGTTCGGTGGCCTTATAGTTAGTGCCTCAAACTTAAATCGGAAGAGAGTAAATATTATCAGGCCCTCACCTGAGAGGATCGATCTCCCGACCTCCAGGTTATGAGTCCAGAACACTAACCACTCGGCCACCTCCACTACAAATGGTGGCAGCCTGTTGCTTGGAGTAGGTTGGAGGAAGCAGTTGCTCCAGATTTACCAACACTGTACGTACTAATTAAGGGTAGATTCTCTTGATGGTTTCTGATTCCTCCAAACTATGTCACGAATCAGATCTCCTATTAGTACCACTGAGGGCGTCTGTTTTCTGGTATATTTAGGAGAAATCAGTAGCCTTCCAATCTGTCAACAGGAGAATTAGGGGGAATACAGTATATGATTTTGTTGGTGAATTGGAGAGCCACAGTGATTCTTCCAAACTGTGCCCCAAACCATATAATCTCATATACTTTTATACCGAGGTAAAAACTTGTTTCCTGGCATAGATAGACTGGAGGAATACACCCACAACAGACGACCCCATTAAACACACACACACAACGCCAGGCTCAAGAGATAAATGCATTAGGGAGTGTTTGGTAATGTCGTTCTGTTGTTGTTGTTGTCGTCAATCTGGTACTGTTGTAATCCAGTTTGGATGTTTTGTTGTTTTTGTTGTTGCTAAAGTTGCTGTTGTCAGAATGTTTGTTGTTATTGTTGTTAGGCTACTGTTGTTATTGTTGTTGTTATCAGGCAATTATTTATTAATTTTTTCTCTATATCCAGAAAGATGAGGACTAAAGGCTGTGAGCCCGCTTGTCGTCCTCATCTGCAATTGTCCTGATGCTATTGTTAATAAGGTTATTGTTATTGTTATCGGTGTGTTGCCTTTCTAACTGGTAGCAGTAGTTGTTGTTGTTGTTGTACAGTATACCGTCACTCATGTTGTCAGTCACACGTCGTTGGTGAAGTTGGTTCGTTAATTTGGTTTAGGTCTATTTTTGGTGGATTTCTCTCTACAGTATGTGTCATTCATTTATTTGTCTGTTTAATTACCTACAAATTATTATTATTATTATTATGTCTAGTGATATCAGTCGTGCTAGTTTAGTACAGTAGAGAATTACATTCAAGTGGAACAATAACCTCTTATGAACTCGTAAGACTTTCAACCATAGATATAGGCCTACCTGCGTAATAGTGTACTTAGTCAAGACACACGCACACACACACATATGCTTCCTCTCACACCACCTGTAATTCAGTAGACTCACACCACCACCAGACATACCCAAATATTGAAGCTGATTAAACAAGATGCTTGGAAAAAGTATGTAATTGGGAATCTGTTTTTTCGTTTGGAGAAATCAGAGACCTTCCAGTTCACCAACAAGAGTATCTCCCCTTAAATACCTTAACTGATTATAGGGTGTGTGTTGTGAGGAGCGTTCACAGGTGTGTGTTGATGAACAAGTGTGTACAGCAATAATCTCACGTCCTATGCTGCTACCAACCGGCTTAATTACTCTCTTCCACAGCTGCTCAATAAGACTATACTCCCTCTCTGACCTACAGCAAAATATTATCTAATCAACATGACACAGAGGGAATTTAGTCAACAGTCAGTATATCAGTTTGTTACACAGGTGTTGATGAGAGCAAGGAAATACAAGAAAAGAAAGGACAGTTGAAGAATTGAAAGGGGATGCTGGAGCTGAAGGGGGGCCAAAACCCTTCAGAGGGGAAGAGAGAATCCTTATGGAAGACAACAAAGATTATCTGGGACAGGTTCAGGGAGAGGATAAGAGAACTCTATTCTTTGTAACAATCTGTATCCCTAATAATGGGAAAAATAAGTTTTAAAAAACGTGCCAGAGTCTGATTTGAGCAAAATAACAACAGTCACAGATTGATCTGAAGATAAAATAAGACTGCCCTAGGCCTGGAAGACCCTGTAGGACAAGGGAGAAACTGCAACAGTCAGAGTAGAGAACATTTGCTTAATGATAAGATGCATTTATCTTAAAGAGTTTGAATTAATACTGCTGGAGGAGGTAGCTGTGATATCATGAAGAAAGAAGCACTGTCAATAGATATATTTACACAAACATAGGGTTGAACTCTATGGATATAACCACTTATTTTTCACTGACCAAATTCCCTTACACAGCATCTGGTAGTCGATATAAAAAAAAAAATACCCACCGACTGGTAAAACTTTTACAACAAACAATGGCAATTTTGGCTTCACCTGCCTTCCTGTCAAAAATGAATGATTAATGTACATGTGGTATTGGATAATCCAGACCTGAACCACCACACACCTGCCCTTCTACCACCATCACCATTATTCATCTGTCAATCACACCTTGCCTTGTCCAACACTCCACTCTGGCATTAAACCTGTTGTTCCCACTCATGTAAACATTGACCCAAAATCAAACTAAGATAGACCCTTTAAATACTCTCTGTCAAGTCAACATTGTCATTCTAGTACTATGCAACCAAGGCCATGACCTACCTACGGGATTGTTTGAAGGGAGAACACTGAAATAACATAGTTTTGCTTATCTTGGCAGTGTAGTCCAGAGCAGCTGTGGCTCTAAAGGAGAGGTCACTCAACCCATCTCTGGCTTTATGGTGCTATGGACTCTCAATAAGGGTATTTGACATGATCAATACAGTACTGTACAGTAGGATTAAGATAAGGTTTTACAAAGCATATCTTACTGTACAGTTATGGAAGTTGGACATTTAGTATCATGAGAGCACATCTCAACTCTTTTGATGCTAATTGTTAATTACTCTCTGTTGAATCATGGGATATACTGTACCTGGAAGGACTGAGTATCTAACTACAGAGTAGGCCATGAGACTGACTCAAAACTTATAAACTTGATACCTGAAACTGCCACCGTCAGCCCAACAACTCCTGGCTGAAACAAATCAACAATTCACACTGGGAGTTGCTGAAGGAGGGAAGGGAGCTGATGTTGAGGCTCGTTTGGAGGGATCCCAGGAGATGGCCCCTAGTGCTGGGTGTGACAAAGTCTGTCATTGATGATTATGATAAATTCAAACTCATTGCTTTTTATACTTGCTGTAAGTAGAGCTATAAGGGAAGAGGAGCAGCAAAAAAAGTGTGTGCACTAGTTTCTGAGTATTCTTATTGGAGCATAATATATAGAGTAACAAATCTACAACAAATTTATATTTGTGGTACTTCATTAACAAGAATAGCATTATACTCTTCCAACAAACATAACACAAAGCTAATAGAGTGGTTCCACATTGAAACCATATACATGTATGTACATGATGTAAATTAGTTCAAAATACTGTATATACTGACCAGTTCAATATAAGGGTACAGCTACAATACAATAATTTATTAGAGAACATAAGTATTAAGAAATAATCACACACTTCACACTGGTAAACAGTAGTTGCCAAAGAGTCAACTTCTGTTATATTATGTGCAGCTCTGTTCTTAAGAAGCACCTAAAAATACATGCCCTTACTGCATGAAATACCCTATCCTCTCTGAGAATTTTACAATTTTCCAAAATTTATATTAATACTTTTATTAATCTTAGCTATTTTTTTAAATAATACAGATTATGTTCATATTGCAGCAATGCATACCTATACTCACCAATGATCAGCCAAAGTTAAAAGCACCACTTGTAATATCTAAGATTGTGTACCTGAGATCATCAAAGAGGACATAATATCACATAATAATAGTACATTAAAAGTTCAGCATTTGCCTGACTCAACACTGTATAAGGAACCTTAGTATTCTCATCACCTTCCCTTCTCCTGATGGTAGTACTTTTACTCATGATGCTAATTTTGTATCCAGGTGGTGATATAGGCCGCCATCCTTTCCACTCCTGATGGTGTTGTTCTTAACCCTGGGTGGTAATTCTGTTTTCAAGTACAGTAGTGATAAACATCTTAATAATTATTCCTGCTGTTGTTGCTGCTCTTCCCAATAACTTCGGATCCAGGAAGTGATGAAGGCCTTCTCTAGTCTGCGGGCCTTCAGCACAGAGGGAGGGTCAGCAGGGTCAGCACCTCTAAGGTCAAGGTGGTGGGCACCTTCTGGTATGATGACTGACACCACACTTGAGCTCACATTCCACATCACACCTCCAGTTGACCAAGGATCAAGCAAGCCATTGCTGACAAATTAAAAAGGTGTATTATTTTCAGACTTACTAAACCCTATTTTATATACAGTAGTATGGTGTTACAGTACTCTCATAACTACATAACAAAAGCATCATTCTGTCTTTATTTATATCTGAGAGCTGCTCCCAGGCACAAAGGGTCTGGTTGTTATTATTTGCTGATGGCATTTTTCCAAACTGGCTTAGTTTTTAGCATCTAGGCCTAATTTGGCTATTTACTTCACTAACAGATCATTACCAAGTACAACACTCCTGTCCTCCCATTGAGGCTTTCCTTCTACGTTCATGATTGTGACCTTCACCCAACTATCTTCATCCACTCACTCTCTTACTATCATCCACTTTTATACATCAGGTTTCATTACCATATAGCATCATACTCTTCAGCCAAGCAGAAAAACCCTTTGAGTGATGGGAAGTAACCCTTAGTGTCAAGTAGGCAATAGTGCCAGACATTGTAGTCATTTCATGACCTGGCTATGGAGCTTGCCTCTAATATATCTCCCTCACTGATAATACTATGTAATCAATATCCGATACACAGGCCAGAGACTTAACGTCAAATTCAACAGATTGGACGAGTACATGAAGGAGAGGAATGTGAGTGGGAGGGTTTCATCATGCAATAAGGAAGTGAAAGAACAGGGAGAACTGGAGATTCTTCTACTATAGCCATCCTCTTGTGTGAGAGCTCTTGAGGGAATGAAGCCTCAGCTAGATATAGTTAAGCAGAACTAAGTTGAAAAAGTTACCTGAAAACAATGTTACTGGCAGCATTGATGAGCTTCCCTCCATACATATACTGTGCCATGAAGGGCCTGGGTTGAACTCCAAACTTTCTGTTGCATTCTTTAGCATACTGCTGCAAGTCCCATGGGGCTGGCTCAAATAAGTCCTGCTTTCCATCATAACAGAATGGCATAACCATCTCTGTGCAGGCCTGCTCCACCAGATACCAAAGAATGCAAATAAAAAAGAACTTGTTAAAAGTAAGAAAGGGAGGTATCTAACTACAGCAAAAACACCTACATTTCCCAACTACACCACCATCAGACAAGACCGGGCCAACGGCAATGGTGGTGGACTCATCACCCTAGTCCACAAATCCATCAACCATACAGAAACCAGTGCGCATCTCAAATCCCTTCACCCCCACCACGACACCACCACAAAAATACAGGCCATTAGAGTACACCCTGGCAAAACAACAAGCACTACAATAGCCAATTTATACGTTCCCCCTCAAACCAGCCCAACTGTCCCCTATAACTTCTCCCCCCAACTCCAACAACATCACCAACCAACCTATTTGGTTGGTGATACATACAACACATCTATGACATTCAAACAACATTTCACAACCATCAAAAACAAATGCATGCAAAGACTTAAAGCCCTCAGATCACTCGCCAGCACAACATTTGGACACAACAAAGAAACCACAACCACAGTGTACAAACAATATATCCGATCAGTCATGGATTAGGCAAGCCCTGCCTGGGTCTCAAACCTCACCGAGACTCTCCTCAACACCCTTCAGACCATACAAAATAGAGCCCTAAAGATAATCACAGGCTGCACAGCTACCACACCTACAGACCACTTACACCATGAAACCAAAATCTTCAAGATTAAGGATCACCTTGACATGAGAGGCACACAAACACTTGCTGCAGCCTCCAGAAACACACACCACCCACTAAACTACATGGCAAAACACCCAGAGATACCAAGGAACATCAAAACAACACCCAGTGACCCAGTACATGAATCCATACACAAATACTATCATCTCTCACACCTTGCCCACCCCAAACCAATCTACAGAAACATATCCATACTCAAATCACCAACCAATCCATCCAAAAACTTAAAAACAACACCCTGCTGCATGCACGACCCCCTGACATCCACTCATCAGAATCCCCCCTTCCCCTTGAGTCCACCTGGCCAGGCTGCGAAGTGGCCACCATCCGGCCCTTCTGACATATCAAAAGAAGCTAAATGGAGCCATTGTAGATACCTGTCCGGGATGCAACACAGCACACCATTCTGTTAAACACATTATGGAAGACTGCAACGTACGGTACACAACGACACTCGCCAACAACACAACATACACTCACTGAGGGCATTGTGGGAAAGCCCGGTTCAGGCCTTAGCCTTCCTCAGGAGCTCGGGGCTGCTCGGTCAGACAGCCTGAGGAACTTCAACAACAACAACTACAGCAAAATCTCTTTCCAACCAAAAAGTCAGGACAAAACTAATTTTCTTAGACTGAAGTTTTTAGAGAATTGGAAAATGACAATGCCATTGCAAAAATATTCAGAAATATAACTTATATAGAATACTATAGCAAAAGGTAATACAGCAGATGCCATTATTATTTACATTAATTTTCTTTAACAATGTGGACCACAGACCAATCAACTTCTGGAGAATTAAGGTATACAACCATTTCCACAGTTCTACAGTATATTCATTATTGTACCTCATTATGAATAAATATTATAGTTCTTTGTATTAGTAATGTCTGTAATAAGCAGAATTAGAGAGATAGTCAAAAGACTACTGGTAACTCCTTAAGTTCAGAACATCCATCCACCAAATTAAATTTTCCCATTAGGTCTTTGGTTCCATTTGGATAAATTCTACTTCAACAACCTTGTTCATCCAAAAAATCCTTATTTAATTGGAGGACCTACTGAACTTGGTACCAGTAACAGAAGTCTTGCTAGAGTGCAGGTGAATATATGGTACAGTACAGTACCTGGAAGTCCCATCCTTTATCATCCAAGCGAACATCGGCCTGCTGGTCTGGGTTGAGACACTTGGCCTGACCAGTGAAGTTGAAGTAAACAGTGAGGCCAGCAAACAGTTCCTCCAACAACGTCTTTGGAGGGTGACCTGATGCAGTGAGCTGACTGCACACGACCTGCAATCATGCAAAAAATATAATAATCTATCATATTGCACCCCTGAGGTAAAATCAGATAAATATACTGCTCTTCAGGATAATGATTGGTGACGGCTGCAAATACCAGCTAAACAGGGAAGTATTCCTTGGGTGGATTATGAACTGGTGATAGGGAGACCTGGAACTCTTGTTGCACTTGTCTGTTCACCTATGCTAAGCTTTTTCATGTCTCACTTCCACCAGTTCAACATACCCTCAAAGATATTACTCTCCTTCTATTTACACAATAAAATCAATTACATTACTCCACCCACCTTACCAATATTGTTACTGCAAAATGGTATCAACAAAACGTCTTGTTTTTTTAATTATTTGGAGAAAAAGTTGCATAAGTTTATTTTGTGTACATTTCACTTACTTTCATCTTGGTGCAAAGGTCACATTATCATTCCTCTGTTTATTAACTTGTCACTCATTCCTTCCAGGACTCTAAATCATGATGAATACATGATAACAACACCTACTGTACCTTGACCGGGTTAGCAGGGAGAGGTGCAAGGAAATTGGCTGGGTATGGGTAATCAGCCATGGCCAGGTTGGTCCACACATTAGTCAAGTAGTCTTTCAGAGTCTTTACATCCTCTTCTGTCCTCATTGGCTGGCAAAGTTTCCATGCATTGCTCAGCCATGCCTTTCCTTCCACTGCAAAATAATTACTGGCATTACTCACAAAAAAAATAAAATAAAAAAATAAGTAAGGAGGCCTTCAAAAAAGAATTCTGTCCCTAAATGTCTCTATGGTGGTGACATTCTCCCCATATATTGTACTTGATGGACACAGACCTCCTGTGTATTATAGTTGTCCCTCTCATATCATGGGTTTGGTTATTCACTTATCTGCTTGTACAGATGGTGTAACAACTGCCTATTGCACTTCAATAGTGAAAGTGATGTACCCTTGTACAGCACGGTACAGTGGATGTAATACTATAGTGTATAGAATTGATTATAATCTGGCTAATAATTTTGCTACTAAGTATTTTTGTATCATTATTATATTCCCTCTGTGGTGTTAAACCTGGGATGTTATAATTACAGTATAGGCCCATTCCATGCCATTGTGAATCCAGTAGCTTGCATAAAGCCAGCAGTTGTTACCAGTTTCTCCTAGAGATGCCTTGTACAAGTTAGACTGAATGATTGTGTTAAGTAAGATGTGGGTGAACTTGTGGTGAGGGCTGATGTGTTCTTCTTCTTCTTCTTCTCAGTTTTATCCCTATTCGGGGTCACTGTTTTGTATGAGCCTTTTCCAGGTGTTTCTATTTTCACAATCCTCTGCACGCAATCCTTTCTCTTGCATGTCCGCTGCTATTCGATCCTTCCATCTAGTTCTTGGCCTTCCTCTCCTTCTATGCCCTGGGATCTCCATGTCCAATGCCTCTCTTGCAATATGCTGTTTTTCATTTCTTCGCATGATGTGACCATACCATCTTAGCCTTGCTTCTTGTATCTTCTTAGATATCTCTACGACTTTTAAAGATCCTCTGATATATTCATTTCTGATTCGATCCAGTCTTGTTACGCCTGACATCCATCTTAACATTTTCATCTCTACAACATTCAGCTTCCTCTCCTCCATCTTTCTCATCGACGCCGTCTCCAAAGCATACATCATCGCTGGCCTGACCACTGCCTTATGGATTTTGCCTTTCAACTTGACTGGCACTTCTCTATCACACGTGACACCAGTTACCTTCCTCCAGTTATTCCAGCCGCTCTGGATTCTGTGGCTGATCTCCTTGTCAAGTCTACCTGATGGTTCGATCATTGATCCTAAATACTTAAAACTTGTCACTCTCTTCAGTTTGATTCCATCCATTTGTATGGATTCTTCTTGGTCTCCGTCCGTATCCTTTGTCATATACTCCGTTTTACTCCTACTGATGTGTTTGAGTACTGTATATCTACAACAACAATAATTTTTGGTGATATTGTTTCCTTCATGGATCATAATTCTAAGTAATGATAGTCTTACTCCATAAAATTCACTTTAGAAAATAAGCTGTACATTAAAAGTACAATAAAAAATTACAACAAAACTACTGAAAATCATGTCAGCAACTCACCACTTGATGTAACACTATTAATAGCAGCCCATGACTTGCGGATGACCTCAGCACACTCACTGGAAGCACTGGCAAAATCAGCAGTCACCACTTGGCCAAACTTGTCACACGGGGTCAGGTCAGTAAATTGCAGGATGGGGGCTGATGCTGCTATAGCTCTGGACACACACACACACAAAACAACAGATATAATCACTTAACTTTATTCATATCTATTGTTCAGAGTTTTTCTTATTCTTTCTGTAAGGGAATCTGTTTGGTGCACTGGTTCTGCTCTCATGAGATATCCTGGTCAAATGATGAGAGATATCATCAGACAACAGCTCACTTATATTTTTTGACAGTGCACAAAAAATATAATATATAAATATGTTAATCAAAAGAATATAACAATCACTGACAGAAAACATGTTCCCTATATTACTCTCACCCCTGTACAACATGAGGATATTTAATGCGGAACCAGGCTGCCAGCATCCCTCCATACGACCCCCCAAAGGTGATGACAGGACTCTTCTGTGCCCCTCGGATGGCAGACTTGAGGTATGTCAGGATGTCAACGTAGTCAGCTAGGGCTTGTTCTGATGTCAGGTACCCGGAGTATTTGGGCTCCTGTTTGAAAAATGAGTAATATACAAGTGAAGAAGCAAGTGAGTTGGAGGGATTAAAAAGAAGTTCCGTATGTACAAATATTTTGGTTAATAACTACTCCTGGATTTATGAGATAAAAAACACCACACTGGCATTGTAAGGTTAGTACAACAATGCATTGCAGTATTCATTTTTTACTATCATTTCTTGCATAGCATATTGTTGAGCATATCAAATTAAATTTGCTTGAACAAGTAAGGAGGGAGTGTTGGAACAGGGAGAAATGGAGACACTTCTGCCATGGCCACCCCCTTGGAGGGAGTTCCCGGAGGGAACGAGGCGTCAGAGCTATAGATAGATAGATAGTTAGAAAAAAACAAAAGTGTGACTTTGACCTTAGTCAGAACCTAGTAAAGCTTCTCAAGAGTTCCCATTTATTAGCACTTACCTAGAACCAATGAACCACACCTTAGCTGAGTCGACTCTACTGCATTATTTATGATTGTTCAAATTGTAAAAGAAGTTAACTCTGCATTATCAGAAAGTTATTAACAAAATGTTGAACACTTTACTTACAGAGAATGATTTGTTTCCATATGGTAATGAGACACCGTAGTACCTATGTTCTCCAAACACCACCAAGGCATTGAACTCTGGGGCAATATCCCACACAAACCCCTGAAATATATAATAAGGGTCATTGTAATGATTATATAGTTGCAGGATATAATTTTTCTTCAGACCATCTTCTGAATATTTTTATTGATTAAAAATTTGGTGACTTTATTTAGTATTTAGGAGGACTAGCAACCATGTTAATTGGTAGGCTCATGTAGGGACTCTGATGAGTTCAACATCCCCTAAACCTGATGCTTATGGCCCCTAAAATTATTATACAAGGTCCTGCCACCGGTCATATCTCCACAAATAATACAAATTTATTTGTTTTATCATACTCCAGTAAGAAAAAAATTAATACTGTACAGAGCTGATAACATACAGTATTTTCTATCTATTGTAATTAACTTATATATTTAGGCTGATGGCCCATGACCCATGTTTCTCCAATTGGGTGTCAAAACCCTTTAAATTCCATCCACATCAAAGCAGGCAATACCCATCTCTGTATATATAACTCTATGGTCCCTAATTTTTAACACTGCAGTGAATGTGCACATTGCATAAAGCCAGTAGAATTTAAACCATATAATAAAAGCTTAACTCACAGTGTTCTCAGCAAAGAGTGTGATGTCACCCTCATTGCCTGCATAGAAGAAAATGGGTCCCCCACGCCTGTCCCAATGCTCATCACTAATCAGGTACCGCTGGATGAAATTATCCTGGTTGGCAAAACTAAAGTGATCCACCTGAAATAATAAAAAACATATGTAAGTACATTACAGAACACCATTGCAATTACATTACTACAGCGGGTCTCCACCCCATTTGACATTGACATCAGAATATTGTACATTATTTATTATAATTTTTCCATTTCATTTATGCCAGTGTAATATAGTACAGTAATATTATATAATCATGGGGGTTTCTACTACCATCTCGTTTGCCATTTATTTTTAGAGTAATTTTTCCCTATTTTTCATTTGTTCCCTCTATCTTCATTTTCCCAGTCCCACCCAACACTCTTCACTTCCCAGGTTCTTCCCTGGTGGAAGTCTAAGTACAAAAAAACTAACCAATCCTCGGTAAATATTACAGAGAAGACAGCTTTTCAGTGCAATCAAAACACAACAGGTCCGAAGTGGTGGAGCTTCATCTGCTACCGGTATTTTATGTTGATTTTCATAGTACCATATTATGAACATTTATTAAAAAAAAAGATGGAGATACAGTAATAATATCATGTCATTCACCAAACAAACCAATCTGACCTAGCCTGAACTAACCTGGATTGTGGCTACTTTAGGGATTGTCCATAACTATAGTGCTTATGGAAATATTGTATAAGGAAACATGCAATTACCACAAATTAAAAATAACAAGAAATAAAAGTGGAAGATAATCCTACCGGCTGACGTGAAAAAAAAAGGTAGGTCTGAAGCAGTGTTCTCTTCAATACTGTATTAGCTAATGCTCTCTTACTTACAGGAATAATAATGATACAAAGGGTCATATGCAAGAATATCCATGGTGTGGTACCGTTACAACGGCTCTATTGTTTGTCTATGGAACCATTGTACGGTATGCACCACAAACATTCTTGAATATGGCCCATAGATTTACCACAAACACAAGGGTAAATATTATGGCTCGTACTATTATTAAACTTTCTCTTTGATGAAAAATTCTCGGTAAATATTGAAAGAATTACAGTTATCGCGTATGGTTTTTCTACCTTCAGTACCCACTTCTTTAGACCATTCTAAGACTATTTTCTTCTATGGCATTTCCTCCGTAAATGCCCCATTTCCAAGATGGGGCATATTCAAATGGGGCATTTTGAAATTAGCCTGACCTTACCTGACCTTACCTAACCTAACCTAGACCACAGCAGACTACCAGGACCTAACCTGGGCAAACTACCAGGAAATAACCGTGGTAAAGTACAGGAAATGACCAGGGCAAAATACTGGGACCTAGCCGGATCTGGCAACACTTCTACAAAACGGTAATTCTTTCAATAATTACCAAATTCTCTTCGTCACTCAGTTCCCATTAATTTGCAATGGGAATGTAGCGACGAAAAGTTGTTTCGTTGAAGAGAAAGATTAATATTATCATCCTAAAATTCATAATCACAATCATGTAATCCACAGGTTACGAGCAGCCCAAACTACAAATATGGCATAAGGATCAGGTACCTTAAACTAAACATTTACCGTAATAATACTTTATCGTGGTGTCCGACTAACTAACTAAAGGTGTAGGTTACTTTCTCTCAATTTGTTCATCATTTTGGGTACCGGTACTTATATGAAAAAGTGAAATTCTAACTGCAACATCCCTGCATTAAAACCTAAATGAGTATATAATTATAATCTTAGGGCCGTATTCAAGAACATCCATGGTGTATACGATGGTGTGGTACCGGTCTATGGAGCCATCGTACCAGTACCACACCATCGTCAACACCACGGTTGTTCTTGAATACAGCCCTTAGCATCACTCCTAGGGAACGTATATAAGAGGCTCACTAAATAAATTCTGGAAATTATGAAATTATTATGCTAACTAAATAAATTAACTGCACACCTAACTTAAACATAACCCATTATTTATTTAAGCAAGTTTCAAAACATATACATTAATATTAAATGTTTTGTGAGAATTTATTAAAACCCATTATTTTTTTTTAGTTATTTAAGCAAGTTTCAAAACATAAACATTAATAGGTATTTATTGAAAGAATTACCTTTTTGTAACAGTGTTGCCAGATCCGGCTAGGTCCCAGTATTTTGCCCCAGTCATTTCCTGTACTTTACCACTTTTATTTCCCGGTAGTTTGCCCAGGTTAGGCCCGGTAGTTTGCCCAGGTTAGGTCCCGGTAGTCTGCTGTAGTCTACTGTAGGTTAGGTTAGGTAAGGTCCGGTAAGGTCAGGCTAATTTCAAAATGCCCCATTTGAATATGGGGCATTTGCAGAGGAAATGCCATAGAAGAAAATAGTCTTAGAATGGTCTAAATAAGTGGGTAATGAAGGTAGAAAAACCGTACACAATAACGGTAATTCTTTCAATATTTACCCACTATAACTATTAAGTGACTCCTTTAATTACATCATCTTTTCCTCCTTATATTAATTAAATTTTACCTTCTGCTGGTAGAAATAAGTCTTGTATTTATAAGCATCACAGGTAGACAGTAATGATGATAACGTCACCACCACCATCAACGTAATCATTCCACAGCAGCAAGTCAACCCTCCTTCCATTTTCACCACCTAGTAGTTACCATGTACAGTCACAATCACAGTAGTTACAGTAGTTACAGTCACAGTAGTTACCATGTACAGTCACAATCAAATATCCACCAACCAACACTCTCCTTCCATCGTGTAAATCAATCAATCTATCTTATCTAAATCATTATAATCATACAACAATAACACATCAACTCACCTCCTCGGACCCTCAATTATCATTATTATTATTAGGTGCTGCAAAATCGTACATGTGTTGTTATTTGTAAATTTCCAAGATTTTTAGTAGTTACTACGATGGAAGGAAAGTGTTGCAAGATATTTGATTGTGGCTGTACATAAATACATACATCAAATACTTAATGACAAGGAATATAATTTAAGTCTATCACGGTCTAAAATATACTAATTTATAAGCCAGTTACCCCAGACTCGTCTAGGGACTCTGGTAACGTGATAACGATAAATGATAACCACTCATTGACAAGGAATATAAATTAAGTCTATCACAGTCTAATATAAGCAAGTTACCCCAAGTCTCGTCTAAAAGGATTCTGCTGGTATTCCACAATTCCCTGGTAACGTGATAATGAGAAACACACACTTATAGCCTATACATATCCTACAGTCACACCAAGGATAATAATAGACTATAGTCTATCATCCTTGAGTCACACTACACCACAGATACCCTAATGACTGACTATACTTGAGTACGTGAGCACTTTAACTGTTAATTCAATAGTTTAACAAAAGTATAAAGAGCAGCCTCGGGACACTGGTACTGTAATGTGAAGATCATAAAGTAAAATTAATGACAATCACACAAATACACCACAATGAGTACCCTAGTGACTGACTCTACTGAGTAGGCTACTGACTGACTATACAAGTTTAGCTGATTTAGCCTGCTGGCTGCTGCAGCGCTGCTTAGCACTTTAAACTGTTAATTCAATTGTTTAACAAGAGCATAGTATTGAGAAATGAACTAGCTTAAGGCATAAATAAAGTTGCTGGCGTGCAGTTTGCAGATAAGAAATTAATACTAACATTAATTTCTCGTTAATTTTTTTTATTTTTTATTATTGTAACATGCTCATTCTTCTGCAGTCTCATAATTACTGTAAACTATACAAGTCACTGAGGTATTATTCCAATTTTACTATCTACTCGGACACAACATTTTTTATATCATAATAATAATTATTTTTTTTATTATTCTACTATTAAAGCATCATATTTTACCATCTTGGACTATTCTAACTAAAACACCTTTCTTCTTTGATATTCTCGTAAAAAATGTCGCGTTTTCATTATATGTCACCACTCTCACAGAGAAACCATTTAATTAAACAATACAACGTGTTTTTTTATATATATTTATTAGGCTCGTGCCGGCCAAGGAAGTTTGAGTAAGATGTCCGCGTGTGATGGTGATTCTTGCGTTTAATTTCCGTGTATTGTAAGATTTCATAGTTATAATATAAAGTAGTTTTATTTCTTACACGAGCAAGGAATACTTTCGAGTGTTGTGAAGTGGCCGAACTGTGATATATTGTGTTCAGTCAAAGGAAAAAGATCAGATTTAGAGGTGCAGAAAAACCTACACGATTCCCCAAACCAACAATTAAGTTATCGTTATATGGTAACTTTGTAGTTAGTGTCAGTAAGGCAGATAAACCCTAACATTACAATATTCCTCAAACCAACGTTATGGTGACTTTGTAGTGTCAGTGATCATATTGGAAACTTCAGCAGAGTGTGAACTTACCGCCATCGAAAGTGCGTTCTTTTTTGTTAATAATTTAATAAGTTGAGAGTGAAAAGATGAAAACCTTCTGCCTCTTCTACAAGTTTAAGTGACGACAAATCTTACCCATGAACCAAGAGAAACCATCATGGCTTCCGGAGATCTTCCAGGGTTTGCAGTAAATGTCACAGAGCAAGTAAGTGCATGTCAATAGTTTTCATTGTGCGGTGGTCGTCCATGAATGATACACGTAAGTGAATGGAGAAATGGAAGAAAATGAAGTTAGTAAGGTCAACCACCATCTTAAATGCATTATTTTACCTGCAGAAATGTACAACATGTTACAGTACCAGTTCACTCCAAGCTGATAATGATTATGAACTATAATGAATATTTTAACTAAACTCCATTATCTATCATACTGAAATACTTAAGTAGTTGTATGAGAAATTGAAGTGATATTACCTTGGCTGGCATTACCCTATGTTTCAAGTTTTTTATTTTATTAAATTTACTCTACCTATAATACCGATACTAAAATTTAGTCAGTTTTCCACTAAAATAAATAGAAGAAAACGGAGCCCTACTGACTACGATAGAGAATTGTCTCTTATTGGTGTAATGCATGGTAAATTTCACCGTATTGAACAATATGGGAATGATATCCTATTTTCTTAAAGAGTACAGAGTAACAATACTCATTTCATTTATAAGGTTTCGTGAATAATTTATGAATACCAATACAATTCGATGGACCAAGATATTAGTACTGATGCTGATGTGCATACAATAAACTAATGAATCCGTAAACGATGTAAAGAAAAATTTGTAAGTAATGCATCATGAAAAGATAACCTAACAGTTGATCTATTCAATGATGCAGGAGAGTTCAATCTTATCACATCCATAGGCTACTGTCAACCAAGTTATGGAAAAGTTAGCCAAATTTGACAAAGCATTGCACATGCTACGTATATTGGTCTGTTTAGGCTATGAGAATGTTGCGAAATCTGAAAGTTCTTCTGAAGTATATTTGAGTCACTTTTAGCTGTACCATATATATGTCTGCTTAAACGAGATGAAAAATGAATGTTTAACCACCGCACACACTGGGAACCATTCTACTGATTTACGAAACGATTGATGAGTGTGAGGGTGTTAACATTTTTCAGAATTCCTTCATGATAAGATCAGTAATCATGGAACGGTAAGTGAGTAGGTATATTAATCAGAAGAGAGTGGGTTGATGGGTGGGTGGTAGATGGTGGGCAGTAAGATGGTAAAGAATGGGTTAAGCCTATAGCCTACAGTACCGTACCTACGTATAAATTGCCAGAAGCCATACTATGAAAAAAGTACTGTATATCTCATGGTTGTAATCTTCCTTGTTGAGAATCCTAGTGTTACAGTGGACCACAAAGACTATATTGTTTGCACCTGCGTGTGTGTAAAAGACATTATTGTATGCACATACAGTATGTGTGTGTGTGTGTGTGTAAAAGACGAAATTGTATGCACCTGTGTGTGTAATGTGTGTGTGAAAATGTGATAAGCAGAGAGCAAGAGAACCAAAAACTCTTTTCTTTCGGACAAAATATCAGATAACTATATCATAAAAAAAGTTTGTACAGTTCGTCAGTTTATGAAACTTTTTGGCACAAAACTCTACCAGGATATACTCTCATGATGAAAGAGGGTTAGGGTATAACTTGTCAGGCGGGTCATGGTGGTGGTGGAGTGAGGTATTAGGCAGTGAGGTTTATGAGATGGGCAGGTGGTGGAGTCAAGTGAGGGTGGGCGTGTGTGTGTGTGTGTGTGTGTGTGTCCCATCACCAGGGGGCTGACTGAACTAATTTACCTTATCCACAAATATTTCACAACACTCGTAAATTTACGGTGCACGTGTGGGACAGGCCTAAACTAAACCCTTCCTTCCCTAACGATGGTGCGATAAAATAGATTAACTCCCTCTGGACCCACATCAATAAACCACAAAATATGAGTACGGTAAGCGATCCAAAGAGGCGATATATAGCTGAGTGAATAGCGTCATGGAATGCCAACTCAAAAGGACGTCAGATTCAATCCATATCAGACATCTGTTTTTTTTTTCGAGATGATGATACTGACTGTGATATAAAATACGTGAGGGGTAATGATATTGATGATGTAATAGTGATGTTGTGAGGGAAGACGTAGGTGGGTGAGGTGTTAGTGGAGATACTAGTGGTGGTATTATGATGTTGATGTAATGGTAATGTTGTGAGGGAAGACGTAGGTGGGTGAGGTGTTAGTGGAGATACTAGTGGTGGTATTATGATGTTGATGTAATGGTAATGTTGTGAGGGAAGACGTAGGTGGGTGAGGTGTTAGTGGAGATACTAGTGGTGGTATTATGATGTTGATGTAATGGTAATGTTGTGAGGGAAGACGTAGGTGGGTGGGGTGTTAGTGGAGATACTAGTGGTGGTATTATGATGTTGATGTAATGGTAATGTTGTGAGGGAAGACGTAGGTGGGTGGGGTGTTGGTGGAGATAGTAGTCGTGGTATAATTATGTTGATGTAATAGTGTGGGGTAGGGGTGTTATGGTGGTGGTGGTATAAGGGGAGGTGTACTGTAAGGTGTCGTGTGTTGGGTATAGTGATAGGGGTGAGGGTAGTAGGTGTGGGACAGGTGTTGTTATTATTGTTGTTGTGGTAAGGGGAAGGGAGAGGGGATGTATATGAAGGTTGCCATGGTAACGACAGATACACAACACTGGTTAGGGCTGCATGGTATAGTAGTTGATAGCGATCTGTCCTGGTCAGTACTATCATCATTTGTACCCATCACACACACACACACACACACACTCACACACACTCTCTCTCTCTCTCTCTCCTCTCTCTCTCTCTCTCTCTCTCTCTCCTCTCTCTCTCTCTCTCTCTCTCTCTCTCTCTCTCTCTCTCTCTCTCTCTCTCTCTCTCTCTCTCTCTCTCTCTCTCTCTCTCTCTCTCTCTCTCTCTCTCTCTCTCTCTCTCTCTCTCACACACACACACACACTCTCTCTCTCTCTCTCTCTCTCTCTCTCTCTCTCTCTCTCTCTCTCTCTCTCTCTCTCTCTCTCTCTCTCTCTCTCTCTCTCACACACACACACACCTCTCTCTCTCTCTCTCTCTCTCTCTCTCTCTCTCTCTCTCTCTCTCTCTCTCTCTCACACACACACACACACACTGTACGAGTGTATTCTTTCTTCCCTAGCCTATCTGCTATCCTTTAAGCCCGGTCTCATAGCTTGGGTCATTTTGCTCTCCAGCCAGCCAGAAAAAGTTCATCTCTTACGGAAAGGAGTAAGGAAGAAGAAATGACGGTGGATGAGGGTGGAAAGGGATAGAGTGATGTTGGGATGATGACTGAATGAGAGGAGAGGGCCGAGGAGAGGGAGAAGCAAGGGATTGACAGGGCGAGGATGGAGGAGCAAGCCGAGGAAGACGCGAGGGAAAAGAAAACGAGTGAGGGGAGAGGGGAAGGGAAGCGCAAAGGGAAGACAGGGTGAGGGAGCAGTGAGGAAAGGGATATGTAAGGGAAAACAGAGTGAGGAGAAGGAGATGGAAGAGAATCGCGTGGTGAGGAGGGGATGAGGGATGAGGGGAGGGAGAAGGAAGAGAATCGCGTGGTGAGGAGGGGATGAGGGATGAGGGAAGGGAGATGGAAGAGAATCGCGTGGTGAGGAGGGGATGAGGGATGAGGAAGGGAGATGGAAGAGAATAGCGTGGTGAGGAGGGGATGAGGGATGAGGGGAGGGAGAAGGAAGAGAATCGCGTGGTGAGCAGGGGATGAGGGATGAGGGGAGGGAGAAGGAAGAGAATCGCGTGGTGAGGAGGGGTGAAGGGGAGGGAGATGGAAGAGAATAGCGTGGTGATGAGGGGAGGAGGGAAGGAGAAGGAAGAGAATCGCGTAGTGAGAGGGGTGAAGGGGAAGGAGATGGAAGAGAATCGCGTGGTGAGGAGGGGTGAAGGGGAGGGAGATGGAAGAGAATAGCGTGGTGATGAGGGGAGGAGGGGTGAGGGAAGGAGATGGAAGAGAATCGCGTGGTGAGGGTGGGAGGAGGGGTGAGGGGAGGCAGTAATGTGCTCACACTGGGCCTCATGAAAAGCTAACAAGGCGGGGTAATGAAATCACAACAGAGGGGGAGACGGCAGTGGTAATATGGGTAGTCGGTGTCCCCCTAACGAGACGTAAGGGGGACGTTTGTTGTGGCGAAATTGGAGGGTTAACGATTCATCCAAACTAAGCAATAAAACAAGATTCTTTAGTCGTTATTGTTTCCTGGCATAATTAAGGGGAAACAGGAGTAATAAATCATCTCCTTTAACAGTCAGTCAGGTCATTACCTGCCTTCAACATTCGCTATTGCATCACAACTCACTCCTTTCACTTGCCGGACACTCCTATTAAACACACTATTTAACAAATTCTGGAATTATGCATAGAACAACCATCTTGCATGTTCCAGACCAATAGTATACATGAACGCTATACATACTTGATCATTTTCTTACCTCTGTCCTGTATACTGTCTTGCCTCTATCTCACTCTAAGACTGAATTCTTCCTTTTCATTGTGGTCCTGAAAAGCTCGTCTTCCTAACCCTGCAATGCCTCATGGTTCGGACGGCATACCGCCTCGTGTACTAAAAAAAATATGCAAATTAAGTTTAAATAAATCTGTTACACATTTTCTTAAGCATCTGGAAATTTTTTGTTATTAGCAAGTATGGGCCAGTTTATAAAAATTGTGAAACACCGAACCTTGTGGTGCGTCCCACTTGGACAGTGAGTTTTCATTGATACTTATAGGCTAACACGAATTGCATCCATTCATAATCCATGGGTCAGTTTAACAAAGATCAGACCACAGTCAGCACACTAAGCCAGAAAACATTCCTGCACAGCCAGCAATCACTCCAGTAGTCAACACACTTGGTCACACAACACACCAACACTGTCAGCATTCACTTCTACACAATCAAACCTCTCTACATTAGCCAACACAACACTCCTGCACAGACAACACTCACTCCCACAGTCAGCAACAGGAAAGACCAGGCAGGCGACATTCAGCAAGAAGAAAAATCATTGGACAGTTTGTGGATCCCCGGCTTATCCCTCAATACCCTTTTATTAAATTCTGGTGGTGATCGGTGGCGTTAAACGATGATAAATCAGCCCGAGGCGACGATTTGCATTGATTACTGTAACAGGGAGCTAGAGGCTGGCAGAGAGAGATGGGTAGTGGTGGTGGTGGTGGGTGATGGAAGGGAGGGAGAGATGGGAGATGGGTGGTGGTGGTGATGGGTGATGGAAGGGAAGGAGAGATGGGTGTTGGTGGTGGTGGGTGATGGGTGATGGAAGGAAGGGAGAGATGGGTAGTGGTGGTGGGTGATGGAAGGGAGGGAGAGATGGGTGGTGGTGGTGGTGGTGGTGGTGGTGGGTGATGGAAGGGAGGGAGAGATGGGTGGTGGTGGTGGGTGATGGAAGGGAGGGAGAGATGGGTGGTGGTGGTGGTGGTGGTGGTGGTGGGTGATGGAAGGGAGGGAGAGATGGGTGGTGATGGTGGGTGATGGAAGGGAGAGAGAGATGGAAGGGACGGGGAGATGGGTGGTGGTGGTGGGTGATGGAAGGGAGGGAGAGATGGGTGGTGGTGGTGATGGGTGATGGAAGGGAGGGAGAGATGGATGGTGGTTGTGGTGGGTGATGGAAGGGAGGGAGAGATGGGTGGTGGTGGTGGTGGTGGTGGGTGATGGAAAGGAGGGAGAGATGGGTGGTGATGGTGGGTGATGGA
>JAWQEG010009087.1:0-23578 GCA_033782935.1 Petrolisthes cinctipes
CATCTAGTAATTTATATCTGGAGAAAAAAACAAATAACGATAGAGAAGTCAAATTAGTTTCAAAATACGTATTAATGTTTTAGATGTTATTTACACGGTGTGAATCCAGAAAACGAAAAGTATAGTTCTTTTCGACCCCTGACACCAGACAGAAGGAAGTGTGTGACCTATTTCTTAGTCAGTGAATGGGTCCAAGTAGGTCAAGGAGAGAGTAGTGCAGACGTGGACACACACACACACACACACACACACACACACATATATACATATTATATAGTATGGTGTTATAGAATTGGTAATAATCCATTTTAAAGAAAGAGAATTATTTCCACAACAAACTATATAGTAATCGTGTTTCAAGACTATTTTCATTTCAAGATCAGATTTAATTCTGGTTTGAAATCGAAATATTCCCAATTTCATATAAGTGTAATCCTACTTTACTTGGTTTCTTGTTTAATATTCCTATGCAGTACAGTAGACACACAATAACTTATGGTAACATATATATATACTGACGCCAAGAGAGAGGATAGTGTGCGACCCCAAACTTCCTATTGCTAACGAATACAGAAAGGAGCGTATGAAATATGGAAAGGGAAAGGAGAGCAAAATATGTTGGGAAGGAAAAATAATACTCCTGACTGGACCCAAGACGTACCCAGTGACCTACAGTTAAGGAAAGATATTCTTGTTGGTGAAATGTAAAGGCTCCTGTTGATTCCTCCTAACTATGCCAGAAAACAGACGCCCTCAATGGTACTAATAGTGGATCTGTTTCATGCAGAGTTTGGAGGAATCTAAGACTTTCCAATTCACCAAACAAAAGAATCTCCCCTTAATTTGCTGTCTGGCTAGCTGACTGACTAACTGTCTGGCTGTCTGGCTGGCTAACTGTCTGGCTGTCTGGCTGGCTGGCTGGCTGACTGGCTGGTTGGCTGGCTCTGGCTGGTTGGCTGGGTTTGTCTGAGCCACGTTTAGAGGGAAGGTGATCTATTTGATATGGTCAGGATACCTCTCATCCTTTGCTGGGTAGAGGGCCTTTTTAGAATGTATGTCACTTTATTAACAACTCACATGTATGGATGGTTAAGTCCGCCTACACACACACACACACACACACACACACACACATATAGCTTTCCCCCTCTCTCCCTATTTTAAGAGATGAATGAGTGGTATTTTGACTCGAGGTCTCTCTGCTATAATGTGCCTTCAGACGTCCACTTTGTCTCCTGTTCAATCACCAATGAAGCCAAAGTCACATTCACCTCTCGACTCTCATGATGAAGGAAGGGGTCTGGCAATGCTTTTATTAACCCATACAATAACATATAACACAAAGATACCTGACTGACTGACTGTGTGTTCTTACAGCTCCATGCACACACAAGAGGAAAACTATGTGAGGTCAGACATTATTTATTTTCTTGAAGAGCCGAGTCACTGTCACGTCAAATATAGTGAACCATTGATGCTGTATATAGTGAGTGACCCTATATGTTAACTATATATATTATTGTTGTTGTTGTAGGTGTTGTTATTGTTGTTGTTGTTGTTGTTGTTGTTGTTGTTGTTGTACGCACCCGACACAAACAGACAACATTCATTCAGTAGGTGTGAGGGGAGTGAAGTGGTGTGCGCCGATTTTCATATAGTACCGTTAGTGTTGTTATGGTAGGGTTCTCTCTCTCTCTCTCTCTCTCTCTCTCTCTCTCTCTCTCTCTCTCTCTCTCTCTCTCTCTCTCTCTCTCTCTCTCACACACACACAAAGGAAACTATAAATTACTCACCTCTTTCCCTTCAATCCAGAATATTTACATCCTGGTCTCAAAGTAATATATTGACTGTTTTAATGATTGGCTATAACAACATAACACATACAGATTTACCACATTAAAAACCTATTAATAAAGTAATGTTGCTGTGATAGGAGGAGAGGGAAGAGGGAAGGGAGGGGAGAGAAGAGGAATGGAGAGGAGAGAAGAGGGAGGGGAGGGGAGGAGAGGTGAAGGCAGGGGAAGGGAGGAGAGGTGGGAGGGGATGGGAGGGGAGGGGAGCTGAGGAAAGAGAGGTGAGAGGGAAGGGAGGAGAGGGGTGAAGGAAGAGAGGGGAGGAGAGGGGAGAAAAGGGAGGGGAGGAGATGTGAGGTCCACTGGTCACACTGCCGGAACTCATGACAACACAAATATGAGGAGGTCAACACGCAACCTGTACTCTCACTCACATCTACATATTCACTCATCTCCTCTTCTTCTATCACCTGTACTCTCACTCATCTCCTCTTCTTCTATCACTTGTACTCTCACTCACATCTACATATTCACTCATCTCCTCTTCTTCTATCACCTGTACTCTCACTCATCTCCTCTTATTCTATCTCCTGTACTCTCACTCACATCTACATATTCATTCATCTCCTCTTTTTATATCACCTGTACTCTCACTCATCTCCTCTTCTTCTATCCCCTGTACTCTCAATCATCTCCTCTTTTTATATCACTTGTACTCTCACTCACATCTACATATTCATTCATCTCCTCTTCCTCTATCTCCCCCTCCTCTTCTTCTATCACCTGTACTCTCACTCACATCTACACATTCACTCATCTCCTGTACTCTCCCTCACATTCATTCATCTCCTCTTTTTCTATCTCCTTTACTCTCACTCACATCTACATAAGCACTCATCTCCTCTTCCTCTATCTCCCCCTTCCTCCATCTCCTCCTACTCCTCACCCCCATTTCTCCTTTTCCTCTTCTTCCATGCATCAGCCTTAAGGGGGTGCGGGAGTAGGGGACAGGCTTGGGGGGGGGGGGTGCGGGGGGTGCGGGAATAGGGGGACAGGCTTGGGGGGGGGGCGGTAGAAAGCCTGTCCCCTATTCCCACACCTCTCTAACACCCGCCCCCAAGCCTATCCCCCTACTCCCTCACCCCCCAAACCCCACTAACCCCCCTAACCCCCCCCAAGCCTGTCCCCATATTCCAGCACCCCCTTAAATATAATCTTTTGTGGACATTTTAAGCTCCCACCTGCATAGAAAATAATAATAAATAATAATAATAATAATAATAATAACAATAATAAACCATAACATTAAGAGTGACGAGCCTCAAAGTGTCAAGAAGTTTTTTCAGTCTCATTCATTGTTCACATTTATTGCTTCAGTACTTCATGGATTTCTTCGTCTGCATATATTTCTTACCCGAAAACTATAGACAGAAACACTACCTTGGAATTATGACTGAGAACGATGTATGTAAAGTAAGAAAGGACATAGGATTTCTCTCTCTCTCTCTCTCTCTCTCTCTCTCTCTCTCTCTCTCTCTCTCTCTCTACGTGTGAAAGGGCATGAGGAAGTTCCCATGTATGCCTCCATTATTAGTCAGTCATGAAGCACGTAACCCACACGCTTCACTCTCACTTCACTCTATGCTATATTTCCCGACCTTGAATTGACACCATTTACCATGCAAGTCTAATTTTCTGCTACTCTAGGGTACACTCGTGATACGTAATCCCTGACCAGAGACGAATGGCAGGCACTACACATACATACCCTGCATTCGAACTCAGCCTCTATAGGTGTACTGGGTGGGGAAATGAGCAATACCAGGCCATTCGAAGCTTTCTGCTCCTCACACTCTGGTCAGAAATTATGTATCACGAGTGTACAGTATAGCGTGTGAGGGTATATATATAGTGAGAACTTATATTTACACTCAGAGGTGCAATGAGGGAATAACCACAGTCTATACATAATAATAACCTTCTGGGGTGTTGAAGAATACTAATAATCGTGGAATGCCTGTTGCTTGGAATAGTTTGAATGAATCAGTTTTACTCCAGATTTACCAACACTGTACTACCTTACCCCCTTAATTAATCGGTATTCACATAATTATACACTTTTGTTGGTCAGCACTGGAACACACACACACTCTCTCTACCTTCATTTACCATCTTTCCCTCTTCCTACTATACGACTTATTATGCTCCCTCAAACGATATGCATGGGTCTAACTTGGCATCACTAACAACATTGGACATGACTTTGAATCTCTACCAATATTTTTTTTTTCACATTAAAGTGGGTTTCTTGCCTTTAGTCCTTACCTTAAAAAAAAAAAAAAAAAAAAAAAAAATAATAATAATAATAATAATAATAATAATATCAATAATAATAATAATAATAATAATAATAATAATAATAATAATAATAATGATAATAACAATAACAATAACAATAATAATAATAATAACAATAATAATAATAATAATAATATAAAGATAATAAAAATAATTTGCTCCCTAACGACGATACGGCTTTTTTGTTTTAACTGCATACATATATTAATTATTTTCTGGATTCTAATATATACACGGTGCAGGTAGTGAGTGATACGGTTAGCAGGTACGCATATTATCCCCCTTATAATATCATAATGTGCACGCCCCACCGATCCCTTATTTTACATTGGTCACACTGGGTTTACGCTCGTCACCCTCACTCACCACCCAGGCTACGAAAGGGAAATCAAAGTGCGTGGTGTATGTTATCTTGGAGGTCGTGAGAGAATGTTCGTGACCGCTATAGTATACTTCTATGTTATGTATGTATGTATGTATGTATGTACAGTAGAGGCAAAAGTTCTTATTCACCTTCTAAGATTATATTATATTACTTACTGTCCTTGGTAGAAAGTATAAAAGGAGTCTTGTTGATACGATGAAATATGTATGTATGTATGTATGTATATGTACAAAAATAAATAATATATACACATTCATTTCCCCTAGTCATAATATATATACACAGAAAACTAATAGTATGTTTAATTGAAGGATCGAAGGAGAGGTGAAGAAAAAAACTTTATTTGTGACTGTACATACACTATAGAGTCAGTGAGTCAGTCAAGGGGCAACACTGACAAGACTTATAGTGATCGAGGTATAACGCAGTGTACCGTCACTCAGGAAAATATATTTAGAATCTTGGTTTCGATATAAGCAGAATTTTACTAGTTATGTTTAGTCGTGCATGATGAAAGGCTCTAGAGGGGAAGGAGTAGAAGATTGAGGGAGTGTGAAATTCAATGAAGCAAACTTCATAAGTATATTGTAGAAAGGTCGTGAAAAGGTTTAGTAAATAGAAAAGATGCTATATATATCCAGTCGTCATGTCTTATATTCCTTTCAAGGCCTTTAGTTTGTGATATACTTACCGTACATTTACCTCGTATAGACTGTCAGTAGTGGAGATGAGACGTTAATTCATAAAGTGATATGGAAAACTAGCGACGAGACCTCTATGAAATTGAAAAATAATATCGTAAATGAAACATGTTCCAGGAATAGGTTATATACGATGATAATTTATTGTTTCAGAAATTGTGATTGTGTATCATAGTTTCCATTATGAAGGAGTTGTTACAGATTCACTATAACATATGTTTATGTATAGAACAATATTGATAAAAAGTTCTGCATCAAGTGATTTAAGGTGGACTTTCTGTGTGTGTTTTTGAGCTGGTATTTCAGAGTCCAACAACATATTTTTGTCGAGGTCGAAGGTGATGTTTCAAAGATGTAAGTATCCATTAAATAAAAGATCACACTAAGAAATAAAGTAAAAAAAAAAAAAATACACATTTAATAAAAGTATATATTTAGTTTTCATAAGGAATCCACAAACAAAAGGCCTAAGTTTTAACGAGGAGAGCGTGTATATATGACCTTGCAGAATCTCTTGCATGCAGGAGTGTGTGTGTGTGTGTGTGTGTTTGTTGTGCGTGAAGTATGTGCATGGGGTGGCCACACTGCTTGGTGCGAGGGGGTCTGATGGGAGGGGGAGGACTTGTGGCTGGCGTAATGTTGTGGAGACTTGAAGCGGAAAGTGTGCAGCACCTCTTGACGGAGATGTTATAGCCTCGCTGCTGACAGTGTATTACGATGACCATGCAGTGCTGGACGTCTCACTCCCACTTCTCTCTCTCTCTCTCTCTCTCTCTCTCTCTCTCTCTCTCTCTCTACGTTTATTGTAAAAAGTGTTATAAAGAGATATTGACTTGCGCGCACACACACTCATACAAATATATAAATAAATATATAAATAAATGAATGTATAGTATATTAAATTATCTATATCTTTTCAGAATTATACAGAAGTTGTCACAACATTAAGATTTTTTCATTTTCATTCTAGAACTCATGGGATAAAGGACAAAAGCAATAACTTGTACATACCTTGACTGCAAATAGCAATATATGTACAGTCACGAGCTCTAATAAGTATACAGCTTTGGTTGAAGCTTTGAAAAGTCTAATTCATCAATGAACTCATTTCAATGGAGATTTTATTGTGCATTATTTACTTTCTCTAGGTATTCTGACTCGCGGTCAGAAACTGTGTCCCGATTCCTGGCAAGATGAATCGCAAACAGCCTAGCTTTGAAGTTTCGAACAACTGTGCGTCTCCCTACAACACATTCATCGTGCCAAGGGATCAGGACACAATTTCTGACCGCGAGTGTACAGCATTAAAAATAAACAATCTCAGACATTCGTCCACATAGCAATAAATATGCTTGTTTTATGTATCTATCATCTATTTTTTTTCTACTAATTATGTAACAAGTTATATACTTTTAAAGAGGGCAGTGTCTTCAGGGACTTTCAGAATACCCATGAAACAAAGAGTATACTGTATTGTGTTCATATAGGCTATAGACAGCACATAGAAAAATATTGAAATAAGATCATTCATTATACACACAATCACTCATCCATACCTAGAAAAATATATATACCCGTATCGTACTACTCATATTCCTTCATACATAAATGGGACCTTTTCACTTAGACTTAATATATGTACAGAGGGAAATAGACGCCTGTGACTGGTCTTGGAGGTGGGTGTGGCTTGTGTTGTTGTGAATGTGTTGGTGGTGATGTTGGTTTGTGGTGATGGTGTTGTGGAGGTGATAGTGGTTTCTGGAGATTGTGGTGTGATGGTGATAGTGGTATGTGATGAGGGTCGTGTGGAGGTGATAGTGGTATGTGGTGATGGTGGTGTGATGGTGATAGTGGTTTGAGGTGAGGGTCGTGTGGAGGTGATAGTGGTATGTGGTGAGAGTCGTGTGATGGTGATAGTGGTTTGTGGTGATGGTCGTGTGCAGGTGATAGTGGTATGTGGTGATGGTGGTGTGATGGTGATAGTGGCTTGTGTGGTGAATGTGCTGGTGGTGATAGTGGTTTGTTGTGATGATGGCTTGGCGGTGGGGGTAGTGGCTTAGAAGAGGGGGTCGTCATGGTCGTGGAGGTGGTCGTGGTAGTGGTGGAGGGTCGTGAGGTTGACTCTATTTGTGCAATGATCTCTGGGTCGTCTTCTACGTAGAGTGGTTGGTACGGGGGTAATGTGGTGGTGTAGGTGTAGGTGGGTAGGTAGAGTGGTGGTGCTAGTGGTGGAGCTGGGAGAGGGTATGGGGGTGGTGGAGGCCTGTAGTTGTAAGACGGAGAAGTTGGGATGAGTAAAGTAATCGAAGGTTTAAGAGTTGTTGGTGTCTGATGGTAGGGAGCAGGTGTGGGTTTGTAGGGAGCAGGTGTGGGTTTGTAGGAAGCAGGTGTGGGTGTATAGGCAGCGGGTGTGGGTGTATAGGCAGCGGGTGTGGGTTTGTAGGGAGCAGGTGTGGGTTTATAGGGAGCAGGTGTGGATTTGTAGGGAGCAGGTGTGGGTTTGTATGGAACAGGTGTAGGTTTGTAGGAAGCAAGTGTGGGTTTGTAGGGAGCAGGTGTGGATTTGTAGGAAGCAGGTGTGGGTTTGTATGGAGCAGGTGTGGGTTTGTAGGGAGCAGGTGTGGGTTTGTAGGGAACAGGTGTGGATTTGTAGGCAGCAGGTGTGGGTTTGTAGGCAGCAGGTGTGGGATTGTAGGCAGCAGGTGTGGGATTGTAGGGGCCAGGTGTGGATTTGAAAGGTGCAGGTGTGGATTTGAAAGGTGCAGGTGTGGGTTTGTATGGAACAGGTGTGGATTTGTAGGGAGGAAGTGTGGGTGGTGCCAGATGAGGCTCCCTCGGTCCAGAAATAGGTTTGTAGGTGACGTAAAAGGTATCATCACTGTATTGGTAAGGAAGGGGACTGTGTGTGTATGGAGAAGAGACAGGGTTATAAGGGGTTTGGTATGTAAGTGGAGAAGGGATATATAGCTTATGAGGATCTGGACTAGGGTTGTAAAGTGGTGGTGGTGGGTTGTGAGAAGCTAGTTCGTATTTGAAAGGGACCGGATCAGGTTTACGAGTGTCCAGTGTAGGCTCGTACGGGTCTGAAACTGGCCTGTGCTCGTAAGGTGATGAAATGGGCTTATGTGATGGTGATAATGGGTGATATGATGACGGGATATGGTGGTACAGAGGTGGTAGGGAGGAAACGAGGGTAGGCTTGGGTGTGGAGTAGGGGAGTAGGTGGTCGGGTTGGGAGTAGGGGAGATGGTTGGGTCTCGAATTATGGTCGGGTGTGGAGTAGGAGTAGGGGTGTAGGTGGTGGTCGGGTGTGGAATAGGAGTAGGGGTGTAGGTGGTGGTCGGGTGTGGAGTATGTGAGGACGGGATGGAAGCCGGTGTTGTCAGCGATGAAGTTGACCACCTGGAGGCGACTGTCTGGGAGCCTCACCGTGTACCGACCACTGATGGCTGTGTCACCTCCATCCAGGCCCTCGTGTCGCAGGAAGTCCGTCACGCCCTCGGGATCTGGTGGCTCACTGTCCTTCCCGCTCGGATCCTTGTTGTCTGCGGACTGTTGGAAAGTGTTAAAAGGCCTCATTTACTTATACCTTTCCCCGTCCCCCTTTCTGAGACAAAACATACAAGGAAAACTTTACTTCTTAAAAAAAAATCTTACTAATGTCGATGAAGCACACTTTCCTCCATGAAAAAAAAAAAAAAAAAAAAAAAAAAAAAAAAAAAGCCTCGGTGCTAACTAAAGAGCTAAAACTGAGTACTAACCTGAGGAGTAGAGAGAGCATCTGGAGTTACCACCACGAGAAGAAGGAGGAGGAAGAGGTGCGACACAATAGCGACCTGTAGTGGTGGTGGATGCAGGAGTGTATAATTATTAATGAGTTACTGCAAGATATAAACATGGAAACCTCATCTGAAATACAACAAGGTATACTTTTAGGGGATATTTTGGTTTAAAGAAGGTCTTATGTTGTGATGTGGGCCAAATGAAGAGTGGGTATTTCCTCCTAACTCATTTGTCAGCAAACTAAAATTACATCACTTATTTGAGTAGAGGATCTGTTTTGATGCATAGATTGGAGGAAATCACGACCTACATTATTCACCCGTATTATATTGCACTCTTTACACTGCCTCAATTTTCTCGTACTGGCCGTATTCCAAGTGGTTCGAGCCGAGTTTGTAAACATCCCATATTATACGATCACTGCTTGGAGTAATTGCAATCGGGTTTGTAGAATTCGTATCAAGTGTCCAAGAAGAAGATACTGACCAATGTGAACTGACACTACACTTTCGACAACATTATAAGTCCTTAGGCCTTAGGGGTTGACTAGAAATACCTGGAGCGACATGGTGGTGGTGCCTGTGTGAAGTGTGAGATGTGACTACGGTGAGGTGGGGATCATTAAGACTTTAAATACTGTACTGACATTGAACACTGACACTGACACTCACTCTCTCTCTAATAGTTACGTTACTCATCTTCAGAACTCTCTCTCTCTCTCTCTCTCTCTCTCTCTCTCTCTCTCTCTCTCTCTCTCTCTCTCTCTCTCTCTCTCTCTCTCTCTCTCTCTCTCTCTCACACACCGTGCCATATGGCTTCAATACATACGACCTTTAAGTCTTACTGTTAACCTTAAGGAGAGATTCTCTTGTTTGTTGGTAAATAAATGAAAGGTCTCTGATTCATCCAAACTATGCCACCAAGCAGATCCCTTCTTAGTACTATTGAGGGCGTCTGTTTCCTGGCATAATTTGGAGGAATCAGAGACCTTCCAATTCAACAACAAGAGAATCTCCCCTTCACTCTACTGATGTTTTAATAAAATGCATGCAGTGCGATAACAAACAATAGGGTTAGATAGTTTTCAGGTTAATTTGCTTCTTTATTAGTTCAAATATTTGATATATAGAGGAAATTTAAATGTAAAGAAACCGACACAAACCTGAAGAGAAACCCCACTGAAATGTGAGAATAATAAAAAAAAAAAAAACCAGTGAATCATAAAATTAAATAAATAAATATAAATAAGATATCTACACTAGATTATAAGGACAGAAACCCACAGTGAAATATAAGTAAACCCTCATAGAAGTAAACAGACTCTCACATTGATATAAGGACAGAACCCACACTGGAGAATAAAGACAGAAACACACACTGAAATATAAAAAGTCCCCCTCCAATATTGTTGTAAGTTATATCACCTGAACTTCTCCCCGAAACTGTTAAAGCTTCATGTGACTTTAATCTATGTCTGCCTGAGCATTTTGTCTATATCAGAGGTTGGACAAATATAATCAATGTGGTCTGAAAGTATGAAGAGTATCGACTATTCCTCCTGTTGGTACCAGGTTTAGGTCATTTAGTCGTGTTTTGAGTAATTGGTTTGGTGCCTAGCTGCATGGACTTGAAACGTGATGGCATGTCTTGAAAGTTAACCGGTAACTTGTTGGAAATTTTGTGTCTGTTGGAAGTTCCCCTGTTGGTTGGATGAACTCTGGAAAGTGTTTTGTTGGTTGGACGGAGGGGGAATGTTGGACAACCTGATTGGGGCTTGTCCTGACTGTGTGTTCAGTGCAGAGGTCCTGAACGAAGAGGAAGGCGGTGGATTACGAGAGTTTGTTGTTGGCTGACGTGATTGTGGTCGTGGATTTATTGGTACGAAGCCAGTCTCAGTCTGTGACGTAAGGAACTGAGTCTGAGGGTTGTTAAATCTTGGAACCTCTTGGGCTGGGCTGGACTGAGCAGACGAGAGGGAGGGAGGAGGACTGAGGTTATCAGAAAGTGAAACCACGAATATTTCTTCCTGTCGTGCGGCTGTCTGAGGTGAAGGGCCCTGAGGGGAGGAGGCAGGTGGTGGTGCACTGAAGGCGGGAGAAGGGACAGGGTTCCGGTTACGAGAGTTCTGGGGTAACCCAGTTAGTGGCCGGAAGTTACGAGGATCCGAGTTGACAGGGGCAGCCACAAAGGAATTAGAATTTGGAGTGCCACGGTTGATACCTCTTGAGGAGGCAGAAGCGGACTGAGTGGCAGGGAACTGAGGAGTGATTCTGGGTGTACCTCTGGAGTTAAGAGGGACAGCTTGATTTCCTGACGACGAGACCGGAGCTGTGGACACGAATACACTGTTAGAGAACTGGGCACCACCTGACCCTGAACTGATGTCGGAACTGGAAGGTGATGAAAATGATGAAGGACTTCTCTGAGCTGCCGCTGCTGGTCTGGAGGCAGTGGCTACTGACGGACTATTGTTAGCAACTGATCTTGGTCTCTGTGACGACCTTTTCCTACTGCCCCCTTCGTAAGAAACTTTTGCCGTGTAACCTGAGTCCGGGTCCACCTGATATTGGACCACTTGGCGGGATCCATCGGCCAGCTCCACAAAGTACTCCCCGGACACCACCTGCCCGTTGCTGCTCTCACGGTGAGCGTAGTCTGTGTTCAGTTTCTCGTCCTTCACGTTGTAGTCGTAGCTGTAGGGGCTTGGAGGCACCTGGTGGGGAGGGATGGAGTGAATAACGAGTCAGGAGGATTGTGAAAGAGCAAGTGAATAATGAATGCACTGATGATTGGAAGGAAGGTTGATAGAGAGGCAAAGGCAGGGAGGGAGGGGTGAAGGAAGAGTTAGTGAAAAGTCAGAGTAGAAAGCAAAAAAATAATAGAACCTAATCTATAAACCCTATGGGCCTATAGTATCTCACGTGATTCATTTTGACGATAGTTGAGAGGGATATGACAAAGCTATAGTAGGTGGTTAACGCGGGAGTGGAAACAAACTGTACAGCTCTATGCTTTTTCCTCTTACTTACCTCGCCTAACGTATCTGCCTTCAACCCAGAGGCAGCCATCCACACCGTCACAACCACTGTCACCACCACCTGCTGCAAACAGTAATATACATTTTTGTTATTATTTCATTTAGTCATACATACTCCAAGTAGATACTATTGTTGTTATCTCAACTATATATTTTTTACTTTTGTTATTTAGTATTGTTACGTCAGAAATACACTTGATATTGATACTACATGTATAGGAGATATACTAAGTGCAATAAAAACTGGTAATTTATGTTCATTGGTGATATAGATCAATGAGTGTGGTGATGTGTGTACAGCCACAATCAAATAACCACCGACACCTTCCTTCCATCGTGCAAACAAATCAGTCTCAAATCAAAATATATTCTTACAACATTTTACGTCAACTCAACCCCCTCAATTATTATTATTATGAGGTGCTGCAAAATCATACACGTGTTTGTTGTTCTTTATTACTAAGATTTTTACTACGATGGAAGGAAAGTGTCGCTGGATAAATATTTGATTGTGGCTGTACAGTATATACAATTTACCGTGAACCCCGAATACATCCTGGTTTGATGATGGCCGAGATGACACTGACCGCACCATCACTACTCACAACCTTTATATACCACAATCACCAGTGAATGTTGATTGATGCCTGGAGAGAGAGAGAGAGAGAGAGAGAGAGAGAGAGAGAGAGAGAGAGAGAGAGAGAGAGAGAGAGAGATTGAGAGAGAAAGAACGGGTGTGTTGGTGTATGAATAAGATGCGCCTATGACGTCAGATGTAAACAGTAATCAAGCACTGCAGTCACTATAATCATTATCCATAGCGACCTCACTGTCCCTCCCTTTCACTCTGACTGACCGAGGATGTCTCTAGTGTAGTGACATCCCAAGGTTAACTGAGGGAAAGAGAAGAGGGATAGTTAACACATATCTACTCTCACTCCCAATTATCATAGTGCAACACCCTGCAATGAAACAGCCTAAAAAAAATGATGCAAAACTCTAGCCATTGGTCATTGTAACATTTTTTCACAAGATTCACTCAAATGGCCCACTTTGATTCACTTGTTGCAGGACTTTTGATGGTGACTGTACTGTACATTATACCTGTACTAGAATGAAATCACATGTGTTGTTGTTGTTGTCGTTGTTGTTGTTGTTGTTGTTTTCCATTCGTGTTTGGTATGGTTTTAAAAGGAGGAATTAGAACTATTAACACTGACTTTGTCTTTTTACATATTTGTCTGTTTGTGTGTCTGTCTTTTTTTCTTATTTGTCTGTCTGTGTCTGTCTTTTTACTTATTTGTTTGTCTGTGTGTGTGTGTGTGTGTCTGCATTACCCTGTGTTCATCATTATCTTACATACATTACCGTTGTTGTATACTTTATGGTGGTCAACAATTTCTCTCTCTGTCCTTTCCCTTTCTCTTCAATTATTGTTTTGCTTCCAGCCTTCCAGTCAGTTTACCAGTCAGTCATCCAGTTAGTCATCCAGCCAGTCAGCCAGTCATCCAGTCAGTCATCCAGTCAGTCATCCAGTCAGTCAACCAGTCA
Source organism: Petrolisthes cinctipes (assembly GCA_033782935.1). Taxonomy (NCBI): domain Eukaryota; kingdom Metazoa; phylum Arthropoda; class Malacostraca; order Decapoda; family Porcellanidae; genus Petrolisthes; species Petrolisthes cinctipes. Next base: position 13,609 of record JAWQEG010009087.1, read on the forward strand.
GTCAGCCAGTCAGCCAGTTAACCAGTCATCCAGTCAGTCAGCCAGTTAACCAGTCAGTCATCCAGTCAGTCAGCCAGTTAGTCAACCAGTCAGTCAGTCAGTCAGTCAGCCAGTCAACCAGTCAATCATCCAGTCAGTCAGCCAGTCAGTCAGTCAGTCAACCAGTCAGTCAGCCAGTCAGTCAACCAGTCAGTCAGCCAGTCAGTCAGCCAGTCAGTCAGTCCATCCAGTCAATCATCCAGTCTGTCAACCAGTCAGTCAACCAGTCAGTCAGCCAGTCAGTCAGTCATCCAGTCAATCAGCCAGTCAGTCAGCCAGTCAATCAGCCAGTCATCCATCCAGTTAGTCAGCCAGTCAGTCATCCAATCAGTCAGCCAGTTATACAGTCTGTCATCCCTCCATTTCCTCACAGACCTTCACCCAGGTTTATTCACTGTGTAATTCTAATTGTACATTAATATTGGCTCATCTCTATGTAAGAAATAATGTCGTGTGGTTTATAATTTTGGGGTCATCGTACCAGTCATCGTCAAAGTTCATAATAATATGTTCTATTTATTGTATTTGTTTATTAATTATTTTGTTTATTTTCATGTTTCTTTCGTAATTATGTTCTCTGCAAATTTCATATGGTCTATTGTTATTTTTTGCATTTACAGTATTTATTTATTTATTCAGTTATTTATTTTCCTCTGTATTTTATTTTATTATTAATTTGTTATTAGTATCATTTATATTATGACAGTTTTGGAACAGCTGTCAGTCCTAAGTGTTGCCTGTGGGAATGTGGAGAGTAAGTAGGCTATACCAACACCAATGTGGAGAGTAAGTAGGCTATACCAACACCAATGTGGAGAGTAAGTAGGCTATACCAACACCAATGTGGAGAGTAAGTAGGCTATACCAACACCAATGTGGAGAGTAAGTAGGCTATACCAACACCAATAGACTATCTAGTATTCTATTGTTGGTTTTAGGCTATACTGTACATTAGGGAGAAATTATTTTGTTGTTGATTTGGAAGGTCTCAGCTGATTCTTCCAAATTATGTCACGAAGCAGATACCCGATATTATTAGTATTGAGGAGATCTGTTTTCTGGCATTATTATATAGTTTGGAGGAATCAGTAACCTTCCAATTCACAAACATAAGAATTTATCTACCTTATAGGTTTGGGCACCCCGTCGAACCCGAATCACCCCCTTTCAATTCGTCAACTATTCTTTTTTTTTTTTTTTTTTTTTTTTTTTTACCTCGGGACTGTAGGCTATCAGTATCCCGTGACTCTTGCGAGGCCCCGAGATTATTGAACTTCATGGTGTTGGTAGCTTCTCCTTTACCCCACTAGATGACCACACCTTATTTATACACGTCACTATAAGGAGAGGGCAGCTATTACCAAGGCCTTTCCTATTAATAATAAGTAATAAGAAGGACCTTCTCTATATTGTCACTCACAGCATCTTGGAATATGTTATGAGGACATGACGATGTAGGGGGTATTTTCTTGACGTGTCGGTGTAGCCAGGATACTTGACAATCAGCAAGAACCAACAGATCACCTCGGAAAAACCCCAGACGTTTCTCGTGGACTCGAACCTGGGTCCATACCAATCGCAGTCCAACTATGTATCCACTCTGCCACCACCACCCCACACTCTTACCTACTAGATTTTTGTCCCTCTTTTATATATACTGTATATATTTGGTACCGGATTTGTCAGGCATATTATATACTTGTACTGTTTTCTTACTCTTCAATTCATGTTCTGTGGTTTCACAAGAAGGTAAATTATATAATGTTGATGTATGTGAGATAATGATAAAGTAATAATAATGTTGACGTTCTTATCACATATGTATCTAGGTGTATAATTATAGTAGCTTCATGCTTGGCCAACTGTATTATTAACAATGCGATTTTACACTGTCTTCAAAAGTAAGGTACCCCTAGAAAGGCAGACAAAGTGTGTATTACATCGACAGTCTATACTCTATTTCTTTTGTTGCAGAAATGTGATATGGGTTGGTATAATCTTTGCATCTTCAATTCTACCTTTAAAGTACAGTACATATACTAATAGGAATGAAAGATGTGAACGGTACAAAACTATTCACCACCAGTATTCTAATAATGAGATTCTAAAAAATAAAAATATTTTAAGTTTTTCATATGCATTAGAGTATGTGGGCAAGGAGTGAAAAATATGACCTCATGTAATTTGATCTTCTTTTATTATACCAATTATCATGCATAAAATATATCGCGTCAGTCGTAATCCAGCGTTATGATATTCTTGTTACACATAGACTATCATTACTGTCATTACCTCATTACCTGATCCTAACCTTGTTTTAAAAATGTTACCTCTTCATGGACTATGCTTGAAATTTCATCCAAGTGAATTTCAACCCTAAAAGGAATATTCGAAGTCAGGTTCAATTCAACTCTTTAATTGAACCTCACTTCGAATACTATACATCAGTGTTACTTGTGCCAGTTTGTATTTGAACCAATAATATTTACTACATTATCAAGGAAAGTAAATTAAAATATAACTATGAAAAAATATATATATAATAATGTTTGTGGCCTGTTTGATTTTTGCTAGAAAAGAATTAATTTCGGCGTTTGACGGATAATCGTTGTAGATGAAATTTTATCATTATAACATATTGTATTTACAGTGGTGTGTATTTGTTCTTGAATGATGGTAAATGTCTACAGTTAACATCGTAATCGCTGACCAATACCAGTAGGATACAGGTTTAGGTTCTCATCCTGAGGTATTAACAGGAGTAAGGCATCAACCACTAAGATGTTTGGTGGAAGGAAGACTCAGAGATGACAACTGTGGCCATTTATTTACCTTCACTAAGAATGAAAGAGAGATTGTAGTAGGAATGGAGGAGGTGTTCTTAGTATATCCGGAATTGGAGGCTGGAGGTTTCTTCGTCCTTTATCATCATCCACCATCTTTCGTTCCCAGGACAAAATTGTTTCGTTTAGATTTAGGTGTTCATCTGATTCTCTTAAAACAGGTTGGAAGACTGAGACTGATGGTAAGGGAGCGGAGGAATATGTATTAAGGGAATTTTTAATAATGTCGTCGGCGTGCGTGGTGTTGGAGGTGGAAGGTGTTCGTGTTCGTGGGTATTGTGTTGTAAAGATGGTGTTCGTGGGTGTGTCTTGGGAAGAGAGGTGGTGGTGGTGGTGGTGGGAAGTGTCAGCGTGCGTGGTGTCCGTGCTGTGACCGTCTAGTAAACATTGTGTCCACGGTGGTGTCCTGCGAAGGGAGGTGGTGGTGGGAAGTGTCCGTGTCCAAGGTGTCCGTGATGTGGAGGGGGCACGTGGTGGTGGGGGATGGGTACATGTTGGTGAGGCAAGGGTTCACCATCGTAGCTAATGTCTGCCTGGAAACCATTGACGGGGTCGGCTGTGTAGCGGACCGTCTGGATGCGACCGTCGGGGAGCTTCACGAAGTACTCACCTTTCGTCACGTCCCCGTCACGAGTTTCCTGGTGACCGAAGTTGTTAGCCGATGGGTCGTCCTCCACACCGTACACGAACTCGTAACTCGCTGGTACCTGAATAAAACATGTTGGAAAGAGTTATAATAAAGATACTCACTGTTACCAAGAGTTATAATAAAGATACTCACTGTTACCAAGAGTTATAATAAAGATACTCACTGTTACCAAGAGTTTTAATATAGATACTCACTGTTACCAAGAGTTATGGTGATGAATGTGACGGTCCAAGAGAAATGAAATGGTCTGAACACATCGTCACAGTACTTAATGGGTCGATCATACATTATTATTCACAGTATTATTTGTGTATGTACTGAATGTGACTTGGTGAAAATTTATGACAGTTGAGAAGATGAATAAACAAGTAAGTGAAAATTATGATAGATGGGCACACACGAAAATGAATGTAAGAGGAGTAGGAGGAGGAGTAGGAAGAGGAAGAGGAGGAGGAGGAGTAGGAAGAGGAGGAGTAGGAAGAGGAAGAGGTTGGGGAAGAGTGAATAAAGTGGGATGGTTTCATACTTACGAAGATGTCAGTAAAAGGAGGAGGAGAAAGAGGAAGAAGAAGAGGAGGAGGAAGAAGAGGAAGAGGTTGGGGAAGAGGGAATAAAGTGCATGGGATGGTTTCATACTTACGAAGATGTCAGTAGGAGGTGGGGGATGTGGGGGTGGACGAGGAGGTGGGGGAGGAGGAAGAGGAGGAGGTTGGGGAAGAGGGAATAAAGTGTATGGGATGGTTTCATACTTACAAAGATGTCAGTAGGAGGTGGGGGAGGTGGGGGTGGACGAGGAGGTGGGGGAGGAGGAAGAGGAAGAGGTTGGGGAAGAGGGAATAAAGTGGGATGGTTTTATACTTACGAAGATGTCAGTAGGAGGTGGGGGAGGTGGGGGTGGACGAGGAGGTAGGGGAGGAACATATCCACCACAGACCACACCAGCCATCATCACCACCACCAAACACAACACTGTCACCTATTAAGGGGGAAGTTTTGTGTTGGTAAATCTGGAGCAACTGAATCCTCCAAACTATTCCAAGCAACAGAACACTACTATTTTTGCTCTTCTGGTCCTGTTTTCTAGCATAATTTGGAGGAATCATGGCACTCCAATGTACCAAAAAAGAATTACCACCTTAACCACACAACACAACACAACAATACTGATTATCATAATACTCAAGAAGTGTATTTATAATTTTTGCTTTAATTAAGTGAGTAGTACAGTGCTGGTAAAACTAGAGTAACTGATTCATCTAAACTATTCCAGGCAACAGGACACTATTATTTTTGTTCATCTGGTCTTGTTTCCATGCATAGTTTGGAGGAATCACGGTGCTCCAGTGTACCAAAAGTGTATTAAACCCTTATAGGATCCCTACTCTGTCAGTGGTGTTTCCAAAAATTATGTCAGGATATACAGTAGTTCTTATTATATACCTCTACAAATTGGACATGATTTTGATGAACCTCTCTTACTCTTTCTACTTTACAGGTGAGGACATTGAATGAGCTTCTTAATTATGGTTCTCACTTTCCTCAACATAGAAAATATAAAAAGATGTATGTTTATCTACCCTCCCGATGCGTTGTTATTGATATTGGTCATATGAAAAAATATAATATTAAGATGTCAACAAAATTACATAGCAGTCACAATACGAGGCAGACAATGTAGCTGAAGTGTGTGTGTGTGTGTGTATGTGTGTGTGTGTTCAACTGTACCTTTGATATCATTGCTGTCTGTGTGTCGACTGATAGGGTGTGCTTGACCGGGGTTGGTATATATAGAGTGTGTGTGTGTGTGTGTGTGTGTGTGAATGTTGATCATGCATGCATACGTTATTCCACATTGCAGGCAAATTATTGTGCTTGCTTCACCACGGGAGTAATGACTGTGTGATTGTCCATGCAGCCTCTGGCATCACATACATACATACTGTACATACATAGTTTACTGTAATACATGAAAATTCTACATCAATACAATCATTAATTGATTTCTAGTTCATTGTGTGGCTAAGTGGGTCAGTTTTTATCAGTTTTCTTCTCTCTTTTTTGTCTATATATTTTTTTCTTATTGGAATAATTTTGTGTTGAAATATATTTAGGGCTATCAACTGTGGCAGAAACCCTCTCTCTCTCTCTCTCTCTCTCTCTCTCTCTCTCTCTCTCTCTCTCTCTCTCTCTCTCTCTCTCTTTGCAGATGATCTTGTATAGGCCTACAGCATCGTCAGAGACCAAGGTACCCATAGTTTACTCAATGATATACATGAATAAAATCGTCAAGGCAGCAGTGGTCACCTTAAGTTAAGAAAGGTATTGACTGACTAACTGACTAGCCACTTGACCACTTCCTCTCCTGACTGCTTAATTAAGGGGGAAGTTTTGTGTTGGTATATATATCTGGAGCAACTTCTGAATCCTCCAAACTATTCCAAGCAACAGAACACCATTCATTATTTTTGCTCATCTGGTCCTGTTTCCTATAGCATACTTTAGACTGAGGAATCAAGGCACTCCAATGTACATACCAAAAAAGAATTATATACCACCTTAATATGAATAATATACTGTAAACACTTTCCCTGGTTAACCTACACACCACCAAGGGTAATGTTCTCACCATCTTCCTCTTTATAGATGGACCTTTCTTCTTATACATTTCTTCTTCTTCAACCTTCAATAAGTATTCAGGAATGCAGCACCATTTTTATTATTATTATTAGAGGCGATATTATAGAACTAATAATATCACATGAAAATATACCAAGAACAATTATTATAGGAGAAGACGTGTGGGTAAAACCTTAATAATATTCACAGGTTGCAAAGTATATCAGATAAGAAAGGCTAAGTTTAAGTAAGGGGGAAATATAATTTTGGTATATTGGAGCGCCTTGATTCCTCCAAAGTATGCCAGGAAGGAAACAGGACCACATGTGCTAAATATAATGGTGGAGTGTTGCTTGGAGTAGTTGGGGAAATAATTTACTCCAGATTTACTAACACTGTTGTATCCCCTTAACCCAAGTCACACATAAAGAACTTCCATCATCATCATCATTATCATCACCATCATCATCACCATCATTATCATTATTATCATCATCATTATCATCATCATCATCACCATCACCATCATTATCATCAGCATCATCACCATCACTATCATTATCATCATCATCATCATATCGTTAGTGTCATAATTTCGAAGTACAATGTTTAGTTTATAACGTAACAATAATTAGTGATGATATGATAATGAGGACTTAATACTCGGTGCATGGTATAATTTATAATGTATGTCGTTATATAATACTTTACACATTGTCAGAACTAATATTGATGTGTATAATTACCAGTGTAAAACAAAAGAACAAATTTGATACCGATTGACAGTATTTTAATCTTAGTTTACTACATCACAGTGCCACTTAATCTTTTGCCCTTCAGAAAAAATAAATAAAAAATATATGTGTCGTTAGTAAATAATAAATGAAAAAATGTAGATGACAAAGACCGAATTTAGTATCATCAGCTTGTCTCGACCCATTCTAATACCACGCCTCATTACCTACCATACACGACAAACCTATGAGCTAGTGACAGGCTGTAAAGGACTGATGAGTGTATGTATGGAATGTAGGTTTGTAGTAAGTAAGTAAGTAAACCTTCCCCGAGGCACGACGACTATGTGGTTAGGTTAGGCTATAGTACTAAGGGTTGTGGTCCTCTCACTCTCTCTCTCTTTCTCTCCAGTACTGAGGGTTGTGGTGGTCGTCTCTCTCTCTCTCTCTCTCTCTCTCTCTCTCTCTCTCTCTCTCTCTCTCTCTCACTGAGGGTTGTGGTGCTCTCTCTCTCTCTCTCTCTCTCTCTCTCTCTCTCTCTCTCTCTCTCTCTCTCTCTCTCTCTCTCCAATACTGAGGGTTGTGGTGGTCGTCTCTCTCTCTCTCTCTCTCTCTCTCTCTCTCTCTCCACCCGTTGGCTTGCTAGCTGCATGGCTGAATGTTGATGATGATAATGATGGAAAGTTTTACAATTACCAGAAGGTAGTAAGTGGTATTGTACACAGCAGGGCCAGGATGTGTGTGTGTGTGTGTGTGTGTTCTCTTCTTCTGTTGTTGTTGTTGTTGTTGTTGCTGCTTGTGGATTAGTGTTTTCGTTGACTGTCGTATTGTGTTTAATTTGTCTTAATCGGGATAAAACACTGAGGTTATGTACATATATTATTGATTTAATTAAGGGAGATAACTCGGCCCTGATTGTAGAAGGTGATTTCATTATTAAGGGGAGTAAGTAACCTATCATGAGAAATCGGAAGCCTAATGATTCCTCCAAATTATGCCAGGAAACAGAACACCTCCATATGGAATTATACAAGGGATGTGTTTTATAGCTGTGTTTGGAGGCCTACAATGACTCCTAATTGATCATAAAAGGTTACTTCTCTTAACGTATCCAGATGTCATCAGATTCTGTCATGTTAAAATGTTAAAGCGGATTTTGCCCAATTTGATGCATAAATTCCATGTTGGTTTAAGGAAAAAGATTTTGTCCAACTTATTGTAACCTTATAAACATACTGTACTGTCGACCACCTAGCTTCTGTCCGTAGAATTACACGCTTTCCAGTTTTAGTGTAAAATGATCACACACACACACACACACACACACACATACACAGATTAGAGAAGTAATGATTAACTGAAGTGACGCAAGCAGAGACCAAGAGATGTAGCCTCATAACATTTATATTGTAGGCTATATTGTACTCTCTCTCTCTCTCTCTCTCTCTCAGACATATATCTCCTTTTTTCCTTTACTAAACAGAAGCTGTCTTTCAGGTTTAGGAGGAATGAATGGTCGTTATTGCACTTGTCTTTTCACTATCTCGGCTTGATATCCTTCCCTGAGAGAATTTTTTCTTAAGTTCTTTATATACGTTTAGTACAAGCCCCAACATTCTGGGGAACGTTGCCGCTAAAGGCCATGAAGTTATTTGATACATGGTAGGAAATTAGTAAGAGTATATATAGGTAAACAATAGCAGTAATATTCCGATCTGAAAGAAAATAAGTACTTCTATTTTAGTATTCCTTGCACTTATTTTGTAATATATTTTGTCATAGAAAACTAGTATATACTGGATAACTAATGTGAAAATACCAACTGTGTGATGGAGTACAGTATATCCACGGTATAATGACTAGAGCATTATACCGTGAATATATCCATCCTATATAATAATAATAATATAATATATAGTTAATAATTTGTTGTAACCCATGATTTTATAATTTCGGAAAATATTTAGTTATTGTTATTAAAATTTATCTATGATATTTGATGAGATCTGTGAAATTCTTGTAGTTTTGGTGTAGTGTGTTATTTGAAGAACGCCTGAATGTAATCTGGCACCTGTTGGCAATCTTACCTGGGTTTGACGCCCCAAGGGAACTGGGAAGGGCTTGGCTATCCGTCTCTTAATTAGGACATGGATATAGCCATATAACCTAACGTAGATATTAAAGAATCATTAGCACAAACATATCAGTAATGGCTCCTATAACCTATTCAGATGGAATTTATTATAATAATTTATCCTGAAGAATTACAAATATTTAATCAAACAAATGCATTGAAAATAAAACACCTTAAAAACAATATCGTGTGTAGGCTATATTTGTCATTATAACATGTATAAGTATAGCAACAACCTCATTAGTCGACATCTCCAGCAAATGCAGTGACAATTAATATTCCTTTTATCGAGGGTCTCACATCCTTTCTGTTCTACTCTCTCTCTGTCCCAGTCTTATCTTAGCCTCACTTCCTGTGTTTCATTCTCTAACTTATGCCTCACTCCACTTTTACATCTCTCTGTCCCCCCCCCCCCCCCCGTCTCTCACTCTCTCTCTCTCTGTTACTTTTCATGGAATTATCACATACAACCTCGATTAACAGAAATTGGTGACTGCAATTTCATCAAAATATACACATGTACACTTGTATATAATATGTATACAATACCTGTATAAAGATAAGTATAAGAATATGTATTATCCAGTTAAGTTGTCACTAATAAGGACCCTGTGATTGTGTATGGTGGAAATTGGAGGCTTCTGATTCTTCCTGATTATGCCACGAAACACGCTTCTTCTATTTAGGTGGTGTTTCGTGGCAATATTTGAAGGACTTGTTTTCCTCCAATTTTCTGACTACATCACAGGGTCCCTAAACATTCTAACGATCTGGGATGTAATGTAGATTTACAGAGGGAATTCCAAGATAAAGGGTGTTTTAAAAAGTCTCCTTTCTCAGGCTCATTATTTTGGAACCACCCACACTAAAAGGGCGATACAACATTTCATTATTATTAATATTATTATCATTTATTTATTTATTAATTTATTGTTAATGGATACCCGCAGATCGT
>JAWQEG010009088.1:2500-12480 GCA_033782935.1 Petrolisthes cinctipes
ATGATGCACCGCCTTCCTTCACTTTTAATAACATCAGCAGCATCAGTGTTTGTGTAGGTGACAGACGATGGAGTGTTGGGGGAAGTGTGTTTAGCTTTAGGTCCCGTCCAGTCCATCACTCCCTCATCATCACACACCTCCTCATCATCATCACCCACCAAACCCCCTCCTTTCATCATCACACAGGCCAACCCCACACTCATTACTCACCTCCTCATCATCACCCAGCCCTCTTCTCATCATCACACACCCACCCCTCCTCATCATCACTCACCATACCCCCTCCTTATCATCACACACACCCAGCCCTCTTCTCATCATCACACACACCCAGCCCCACGCTCATCACTCACCTCCTCATCATCACCCAGCCCTATCCTCATCACTCATCTCCACCCTCATCAATCACCTCCACCCTCATCACTCACCTCCACCCTCATCACTCACCAATCCCCCTCATCACTCACCTCCACCCTCATCATCACCCACCAACTCACCCACATCATCACCCACCAACTCATCATCACCCACCTCCTCATCATCTCCCACCCCCTCATCACCCACAAACTCACCCACTTCATCATCATCATCATCACCATCACCACAACCATCGTCACTGTGTAGTACATAATTAAAATTCCCAATATTTCCCAATGTCAAGATGAGAGTGGAGAGACAGACACACCATATATAGAAAAGACACACGCTACCCCCTTGTAATATTCTTTTTTATATATATATTTTTTTTTTTCATTTCGTGTTAGTTTTTATGAGGGTGGTGAAGGGGAGACTCGAATACACGGTTTTTTATTTTTTTATTATTATTTTTTTTTTATGAGTGACTGTAGTTGGCATTATAAGTCCCGGTGCTTATAAGGATGGTAAAGAATTATGAACAAATATTGACCTGGGCGCTGAGGTGCCTTGTAAATAAATCCAACCCTGGGACTGTGTTGTTCTCTGCCCATATGGTTGGTTGGTTGGTTGGTTGGTTGGTTGGAGGTGCTATCTCTTGTCTGTCTGTGTGTGTGTCGTGTGTGTGTGTGTGTGTGTGTGTGTGTGTGTGTGTGTGTGTGTGTGTGTGTGTGTGTAAGTTGTGTGTGTGTGTGTGTGTGTGGTGTAAGTTGTGTGTGTGTGTGTGTGTGTGTGTGTGTAAGTTGTGTGTGTGTGTGTGTGTAGTGTGTGTGTGTGTGTGTGTGTGTACCTGCCTCTCTGACTCACTCTTTACACACACACACACACCTCCCATTAGTTCTTCTAGAGAGAATAGAGGAAGGAGAAGGAGAAATATATAGATAGAAATGCTTGAAAATGGAGATACAAAGTGAAGTAAGTAATGATCAGAAAAACAAGAATGAAAACAGAAATGAAAAACAAATAGAAAAAGAGAAAAGGGGGAAGAGAGATGGACAAAGAGAGAGAACACAAAAAGCTGAATAAAATGCGGGACCAAACCAAATGAGGGCGAGAGACACACACAGTACAGTAACTTCATATATGGAGGTTCAGCTGTAGTCGGTGAGAATATATACACGCGTAATTAAACATGACAATATACTATGGCTGGGGTCTGCATGCTAAACTCCCCTTCAATTAGCATATGTAATGGGGATATTCCAATGTGTGCAACAACTCCAACACCACCACCACCACCAGGAACACCACCACCCCACCACCACCACCAACACCACCACCACCACCAACACCACCACCACCAACACCACCACTACCACCACTACCACCACCAACACCACCACCACCAACACCACCACCACTATCACCACCAACACCACCAGCAACACCACCACCACTATCACCAACAACATCACCACCACCACCACCATCAACAACACCACCAACCACACAGACCCAAACACGTTTTGTTAATTGAAGAATGTTATGATAATATAGTATCGTTTTATTGGTTTGTATACGTTAATGAGCACGTACAGTTGCGAACACATGAAACAAACACACATCAGACGGGGCCCCTCAATCGACCATAGAATAGGTCGTGTCGCCTCTACGCACAGTCTCATCCTACCCTATGCTTAATGAGGGACTCGTTTTAGATGCATCTGTTTCATGTGTCCACAGCTGTACTTAACCCATGCAGGAATCGAACCCCAGGCCAGGAAATGTGAGACAAGGGATCCATCTTCCCACTACACCATGCATACCACGGAAGAGTTAGATAACCTGTTTCTACCTAGATCTCAAGGTAGCCTGCACCTGAAGGAGTTCTGTTTATCAGCAGGTTTTCCCCTTCATCTCCACCTCTTTCTGTCCCATGTCCCCAATTCTGCCTGCCGCCTCCTGTGGCACTTATTAAACTCATGACATGCCATTATCAGTACATTTTTTTTCGCGGAACATAAACATAGCTTCATTCAGAGCGTTTGTAAGTCTCGATCTGAATTTCATAAAAAGATATTTCACAAGTATCTAAAGGTATCGTACCGAGAAACACTTGTATAAATACTGGCGCTTTACATATATTTCCAGTTCTGTTTGTATTGTACTTGGTGTGGAGGCCAGACGGGACGTAATAGGTCAAATGTCAGGGTGGTAAAGGTGGTGGAGGATGGTGGTGGTGGTTTGTGGTGGTGGTGGTGGTGGTGCATGGCGACTGGGAGAGTAGGAGGAGGAGGAGGAGGCTGTGATGGGAAGGTGGTGGTGATTGAGAGACGAAGGAAGGCAATAGTAAGTTGAAAATGGTGATGGAAAATGAATGGTAAGGAAAGGCGGTGGTGGTGATGGAGAGGGATAGGAAGAGAATGGGTGGAAGTATAGAGAAAAGGTAGGAATAGTGTTGGTAGTGGTAAGGGAAGGAAGGGATTGGTGATGGATGGAGAGGGATAGGAAGTTCCTATGATAACTCAGTTTGTTTGGACATTGCTTAGTTTACTGTCCATGGAGGAATTTGAACATTTTACTATCACATTGTACGAGTAAATGCATAACAAAGCAGGACATCGAGTACAACTATATATTTCTGTAACGCATAAATTTGCCTTGTTAATTATTCACGTATAGTTATTAATCGTTTAGCCCATCATATTTATTTATCGTCCACTCTTGATGTACACTTTAAAAATCCTCATTACCATTAATCAAGTTCTAGACGAATATTCATCTTCTGGACATCTGCTGTGGTTGTTGCTTGTTGAGGCTCAGTCGTCGTCGCTGGGAAGCCAAATATAGAAGGAGAAGGCCGCTTGAAACAGAGTGCAGGTGTACGGCTTCTTGTTGCTTATATATGGATGCTACCTGAACAAATTGTCGAAGAATAAACACTAGTAAGAGAGCTAGTAGGATCTGAACCCGCCCCTTACCTGAGCATTGTCAATATTATATCCTACCTACAATGAGAGATCCTGACCAACTATATACAGTGCTTGGGTTCGATTCCTAGCGTTGGTGTTTGTTCTTCTTGGGCATATTGTGGAGTAGGAGGATCGAGGGCCCGAGTGGAGGGGAAACCACTCGAGTCAGGAAGCAGCAACAGCAACAGCAACAGCAACAGCATCCTCATCCTTTTTAGACTTATACCTCTCCACCCATCTGTCCCTCTGTTGGTGTGATGCTCTGTGATTATAATGTACAGTAGTATGGTATAGTGTGTTGTGGTATATTGAAGTATAGTTTGGTGTGGTGTAGTGTGGTATAGTGTGTTGTGGTATATTGAAGTATAGTTTGGTGTGGTGTAGTGTGGTATAGTGTGTTGTGGTATATTGAAGTACAGTTTGGTGTGGTGTAGTGTGGTATAGTGTGTTGTGGTATAAGGAAGTATAGTTTGGTGTGGTTTAGTGTGGTATAGTGTGTTGTGGTATAAGGAAGTATAGTTTGGTGTGGTGTAGTGTGGTATAGTGTGTTGTGGTATATTGAAGTACAGTTTGGTGTGGTGTAGTGTGGTATAGTGTGTTGTGGTATAAGGAAGTATAGTTTGGTGTGGTTTAGTGTGGTATAGTGTGTTGTGGTATAAGGAAGTATAGTTTGGTGTGGTTTAGTGTGGTATAGTGTGTTGTGGTATAAGGAAGTATAATTTGGTGGGGTGTAGTGTGATATAGTGTGTTGTGGTTTATTGAAGTATAGTTTGGTGGGGTGTAGTGTGGTATAGTGTGGTGTGGTGTTGTATATAAAGTGGTGTGGTGTGGTATAAAGTTGTGTGGTATAAAGTGGTGTGGTATAGAGTGGTGTGGTGTGGTATACTGTATATTTTCCTGTCGGGGTAATACCTTTATCACTCCTCCCCCCAAGTCCCTGTCCCTTCCTTTGTCCCTGTCCCTTCCTTTGTCCCTGTCCCTTCCTTTGTCCCTGTCCCTTCCTTTGTCCCTGTCCCTTCCTTTGTCCCTGTCCCTTCCTTTGTCCCTGTCCCTTCCTTTGCCCCTGTCCCTTCCTTTGTCCCTGTCCCTTCCTTTGCCCCTGTCCCTTCCTTTGCCCCTGTCCCTTCCTTTGTCCCTGTCCCTTCCTTTGTCCCTGTCCCTTCCTTTGTCCCTGTCCCTTCCTTTGCCCCTGTCCCTTCCTTTGCCCCTGTCCCTTCCTTTGTCCCTGTCCCTTCCTTTGTCCCTGTCCCTTCCTTTGTCCCTGTCTCTTCCTTTGTCCCTGTCCCTTCCTTTGCCCCTGTCCCTTTTCTTAGTACTCTTCCTGTCCTTACCTGTTATTCTCTCTTTTTTCCTTCCCTATTTAATTTTGTATATCTGTACTTATCCTCTTTCTTCTCCTGCCTTCATCTTTACCCATTCTATATGCCTTTTTTTCTCCTCTTCTTGCCACTCTACCCTACCATAACCTACCTCTACCTTCCACCACCACCACCACCACCACCTACACTCCCGTACCTCTCTCCCCCAGCACCTCTCCCCATCACCTCTTCCATCACCAGGGCATGCAGAGTGTGGTCTTATACCTTATCATTAACCACTCTCACTCCTGTACCTCAGACCACACCCCTTATGCCCCCAGACCCTCCTGCAGCAGTCAGTCATCACTTGCTTGCACTGCCCCCACGTCACCACCATCACCACCATCATCACCACCACCACCATCAGCAACACCACTACCTTCATCATCACCACCACCACTACCATCACCATCATCACCACCACCATCAGCATCACCATCACCATCACCAACACCACTACCATCACCATCACCACCACCATCATCATCATCACCACCATCACCATCACCACTAATCATTATACCTCAGACCACACTCACTCAATCATCTCACTGCCAGTTCTCACATACTCATATATTATAACACACACACACACACACACACACACACACACACAACCCATTATCCTCATCACCACACACACACACACACACACACACACACACACACACACACACACACACACACACACACACACACACACACACACAACCCATTATCCTCATCACCACACACACACACACACGAATCATTATCCTCATCACCACACACACACACACACACACACACACACACACACACAACCCATTATCATCATCACCTCACAATCTATTCAGCCTCTCCTTTTACTCATTACACTACATCCTCCTCATTAACTATTATTCCCTAACCACACTCAACAAATCACCTCATTACCCATATCCACACTTTATCCAATTACCCATACTCACATTATTCCTTACCTCACACTTGTATATCCTCATTATTCATTATTCCCTACTCATAATCGCCTCATTACTCATTTATATCTTACCCACAAGCACCTCATTACTCATTACTCATTTTTATCTTACCCATAATCACCTCATTACTCATTATATTCTTCCCATAAATTTCCTATTATCCATTTTTTCCCACCCATTTTCCATTATATCCCACCCACACTCAGCCCCCCCCCACCCCCACCCCATTATTCCCCCCCATAGCACACCCAGCCCGCCCCCCCACCACCACCCTCTGTGCCCCCATTAATCATACACCCCCCTCCCACCCCTCCCCCACCCCATACAAACATACCCCCTACCACCCTCAATCACCCATACCCCCCCACCATACCATACCATACACGTGTGGTTCGAGTTTGTTTATTCCAACTAGACACTACATACTAATCAGTGTGTGTGTGTGTGTGTGTGTCGTGTGTGTGTGTGTGTATTAAATCACTGCCTCAACCCCCCCCCCATCCCCACCCCCGGAACAGTGAGATAAGAGCCTATACTAAATTTCCTGCAAGTTTATTATTATTATTATTATTATTATTATTATTATTATTATTATTATTATTATCCTTTATTTTTTTTTTTTTCATTATGTTTATTTTAACTATAACTGTGTGTAACTTCACTCTGCCATAACGTAATGTACCAACTTAATCAAAACATAACAACAAACACCGTCTCTGGAACTCAAAGCACTACACTTGTCATACATGTTCACTTCCTGTTGTGTATCTGTGTATGTTAATTAAGTTGAATGTGTTAGAAGGTAAGTACTTATACGATCTCACCTCGTATATTGCATTCACACACACACACAAAAAAAAAAAAAAAAAAAAAAAAAAAAAAAAAAAAAAAAATTTGCTCTCTTACACGTCTATCTAAAATGGGCTTGTGAGATGTCAGTTAACAGTTAATTAATCAAGAGCTTTTTAGTCCAGTAATAGAGTGCTTCCCCAAAGAGCTATATTAATTTTCATTCAAGGGAGTGTGTTGTTGTTGTTTAGTTTGAAGGGTTAAGAAATATACACTCCACCGATGATGTTGTTGTTGTTTTAAGCCCTGTATTACCACTCTGTCTCCCCTCACTCACTCCCCTTATACTCTTTCTCCCCTCACTCACTCCCGTTATACTCTTTCTCCCCTCACTCCCTCCCGTTATACTCTTTCTCCCCTCACTCACTCCCTTGATACTCTTTCTCCCCTCACTCCCTCCCTTCCGTATACTCTTTCTCCCCTCACTCACTCCCCTTATACTCTTCTCTCCCCTCACTCACTCCCCTTATACTCTTTCTCCCTCACTCACTCCCGTATACTCTTTTCTCCTCTCACTCCCTCCCGTATACTCTTTCTCCCCTCACTCCCTCCCCTTATACTCTTTCTCCTCTCACTCCCTCAGTATACTCTTTCTCCCCTCACTCACTCCCTTCCGTATACTCTTTCTCCCGCTCACTCCTCCCTTTATACTTTCTCCCTCACTCACTCCCTTTATACTCTTTCTCCCCTCACTCACTCCCGTTATACTCTTTCTCCCCTCACTCCTCCGTATACTCTTTCTCCCCTCACTCACTCCCCTTATACTCTTTCTCCTCTCACTCCCCTTATACTCTTTCTCCTCTCACTCCCCCCGTATACTCTTTCTCCCCTCACTCCCTCCCGTATACTCTTTCTCCCCTCACTCACTCCCTGTTATACTCTTTGTCCCCTCACTCCCTCCCGTATACTCTTTCTTCCCTCACTCCCTCCCTCCCGTATACTCTTTCTCCCCTCACTCACTCCCCTTATACCCTTTCTCCCCTCACTCCCTCCCCTTATACTCTTTCTCCCCCTCACTCCCTCCCTTATACTCTTTCTTCCTCACTCCCTCCCTTCCGTATACTCTTTCTCCCCTCACTCACTCCCGTTATACTCTTTCTCCCCTCACTCACTCCCCTTATACTCTTTCTTCCCTCACTCCCTCCCGTTATACTCTTTCTCCCCTCACTCACTCCCTTTATACTCTGTCTCCCCTCACTCCCCTCCCTTATACTCTTTCTCCTCTCACTCACTCCCCGTATACTCTTTCTCCCCTCACTCCCTCCCTTCCATATACTCTTTCTCCCCTCACTCACTCCCTTCCATATACTCTTTCTCCCCTCACTCACTCCCGTTATACTCTGTCTCCTCTCACTCCCTCCCGTATACTCTTTTCTGCACATATCACCCTTGTTTTCAGGATTCACACGTGCAGAAAGAAGCATGGCACTTAACCTCGTCTTAACACCACTATAAATGAATCTCTCTCTCTCTCTCTCTCTCTCTCTCTTCTCTCTCTCTCTCTCTCTCTCTCTCACACTGAGCACTCGAACTTGCAGAGGCTTGCTTGCACTACTTCACACTCACCTACTCCACCCCTCCTTCACACACCCACTTCATTTCTCCTCCACTCCTTCACACCCGAACCCACACCTCCTCCTCCTCCGACTCTCCACACCTGCACCTCTCCACACCTGCTCTCCCCCCACACCCACACTGTTCCAAACGCGACCAGACAAACTCCCAGACACTTTATCCTCCGAACTCTCTTATGACAAAAGGATTATCTATTTTTTTCTGTTCTAGGAGTTACGTCCTAACTTTGATTTGGGTGGTTAAGATCTGGTTAAGTTTGGTGTTTTTATTTTAGATTAGAGACTTTCAAGACACATTTATGAAAACTAGTTAATATTGATAATTTAAGGAAGAAAATTGTGATTGAAGGATCACTGAAAACTAAGGTAAAGTGACGGCTATTGACTTCTTCGAAAATGTGCCGCTACGAAAAACCGTCTACATTGTGGTTGGATGTATTTGGCACAGCATAGAAGAATCTCTAAGCATCCAATTCGTCAACAATATCTTTAACCTCCTTAAGGACCCTGTGATCGTGTATGAAAATTGGAGGCTTCTGATTCCTTCTGACCATGCCACGAAACAAGCTCCTATACACAGGTGTGTGTGTTTCGTGGCAATATTTGAAGGACTCATTTACCTCCAATTATCTGACTACACCACAGGGTCCCTTAATTAAATTCTATTCCCTGAACCATAATAAACTTTGGCCCAGTACTGGTCTGTCCTGAGAGGGTCGGCCTGCCCAGCTACAACCAAGTCATCAAATTTGCACACACCTCCGCGGCCACAGACACCTTATAGAGTCGAGTACACACACCCTAAATCAATACCGCTTATTCCCTGTGGATTGAGTCTTGGAGAGGCAGGGAGAGGGCCCTCGTGTGTCTCTCACTCCGACGTGTAGGGGTGTTGTTGCTGCCACACATATCATTTAAATACATTGGGAACACGAAATGATTGAAAGTAGGTCTAGCGGTGGATATGATGACGGAAGGTGAATGAATAATATCTTTGATCGGAAGTCCTGGCTCAAAAATAAAATAGAATAAAATAATAATAATAATAATAATAATAATAATAATAATAATAATAATAATAAAAATAATCTACAAATGGATTTATAAGGGGTCGTGACATTATTTATTGAAGTGCTGGTGCCATATTATATTCTTCGATAAAATTGTGAGTTAAAAATCACCTCACGAAAAAAAAATATATATATATATATATATACTGTATAATTTATAACTTCTAATGAGGAGTATCCAGACGGGAGGCTTCCCATTTTTTTTGCCAATACTTAATTAATGAAGTTGATTAATTAGGGGAGGATTCTCTTGTGGTGAAATGGAAAGGCTACTGATTCCTCCAAACTAAACCAGAAAACAGACGCCCTCAATGGGACTATTAGGGGATCTGTTTCGTGGCATAATTAAACTGGATGTATGTGTGTAGAGAAGTGAAGATGGTGGTGGCTGCTGGCTCCTATACGTATAATTTGAATATATTAGCATCCCTAGTTGAAAATACATACAAGTGATACTGTGACGAGGAAAACGAAAGAGGAGGGTATTGATTTGGGAAGGGGTTAAAAGGGTCAGCTGATGTAAACCTTTGAGTAGTTCAGGGAGGGATCTGCAGAAACTTTTATCGATCGAGCTATAATATAAGACAATGTAAGTTTTTCTCTCTTTATCCATTCTCGTTGGTGTCTGTTCTACGTTTTATATTATATGTTTTGTATGGCAAGGTTGCAACACAATATTAATCAACCCCTGCAGTATAGTTAGTTATCTTAAAACCGACAGTGAAAGGAGAGGGAAGGAATGGAGAAAAATATCATCCTCACCTGTTATTCTCACTACTCATCCTCACCTGTCACCCTCCACTACTCATCCTCACCTGTCACCCTCACTACTCATCCTCAC
>JAWQEG010009089.1:0-17500 GCA_033782935.1 Petrolisthes cinctipes
GGTAGTGAAGATGTACTGTGATATGTGGTGGGTAGTGAAGATGTACTGTGATGTGTGGTGGGTAGTGAAGATGCGTGATGGGCAGTAAATATGTGCTGTGATGTGTAGTGGGTAGTGAAGATGTGCTGTGATGTGAGATGGGTAGTGAAGATGTGGTGGGTAGTTAATATGTGCAGTGAGTAGTGAAGATGTGTGGTGGGTAGCGAAGATGTGTTGAGGGTAGCAAAGATGTGTTGGACTTAAGTCATTAACTACAGTATTGTTTAGTAGTATTAATAGTAGTCATGTGACAAGTCTCGTGACATTACCTAAATCACCAACAACATATATCTTCATTACCTTACTACACAAAAATATAAATATCCAATAAATAAAATGAAAGTAAAAAAGTGTAAATAAAAATGAAGGAGGAAGAGGAGTGGTCAGCTTCAGCCAAGTCACGAGTGCCGTTTGTGATCTATAAATACCCCTTGTGCACCAATCTATCTAAACGCCCCTGTGGCCCAATGGATAAGGCACTGGCCTCCTAAGCCAGGGATTGTGGGTTCGAGTCCCACCAGGGGTTAATACATATTTTTAACTTGTAAGGTATTTTCGCGTACTGGTATAGTCGAGAGGAAAATAAATCTCTTGTTGGTGAATTGATAGACTACTGCCGATTCCTTCAAAAAGAAAATTAGCAAAAAGAAAATTAGGGGCAGAAGGAAACGAGGGGCAGAAAGGAGAGGGCAAAGGAGGAACGAGAAAAAGTCACGTGAGAGAAAACAAGATAACACGTGTACAACAGAATGAATTCAAACTGCCACAAGATACTATTACTTTTTATATTCGGGTTTCAAAACTCTAAAAAATATATATATATACAAATCCTTCCTACAGTATTTCCTTTACGGTGCGAAGATAATAAGGAGAATTTAATGGGAATGAGTGGAAATATCTGCGGGAAAACAAACTAAATAGATGGAAAATAGAAGACTGGCTAACAATGCGAGGAGAGGGAAAGGGTTAAGGGCTACAGACGATCGAGTTTAGGGGCAATAAAATAATTCGCCACGGATCACACAGGTCAAACGAGGTGGATCTAAAGGCGTGACGAAGACTGGGTCACGCAGGTCAGGGTAGAGATGGGTACACACACACACACACACACACACTCACGCTGGGGTCAAACGAGTAAACGAAACTGACAGGAATACACCAACAGAGAAGACGAGGTGTCGGTACTGGCTCACCGTCAAATGAAACGACCCAGAAAAATGATGTGGAACTCTAGCTGTTGGTTTCTGTAATATTATTGGTGTATAAGATTCACTCAGATGGTTAATTTTGTTCACCAGATGCAAGACATAAATTTTTACTGTGATTGTATACCTGTGGTTGATAATAGCATGAAGCATGATGTGACTGGGAAAACATATGACCATACCATACCATGAAGAGCATTTGGTTGGTTGGTTGGTAGGTTGGTATACTCTTATGTGTATGGTTTGATTAAGGTGATAAAGTTCTGGGTCCCTGTGCCCATAGTAAGAGCTTAATTAAAATGGGACAAGAATTAGTTCCTTTTATATCATTACAAAAGTTGATCCATACACTTAAGGTTTGTATGTATTACATGTACAACGTTACTGTGTATGCAAAGATGTATAATATGTCAGTATAAAAGATGTATATACAGCATGGAACATAATGGATGAAGGATGGAAGGATGAACAGATAGACAGACTGATAGGTGAGAAGATAAATTAACTAGATAAATGGATAAATAAAGGGAGAGAAAGGCGTGACGGAGAAGAGGTCAAACGTGGTCAAGGAGTAAAAAAAGGTCAGAGAAGGATGTATGACCACAGTTGTGACCTCGTGTAGCCCCAGTTGACCTCACACCATCACCACCACCACCACCAACACCACTCACAACACAATCACCATTATCACCTGAACCAAACCACAAATATACCCCTCTCACAACACCATCACCACCACTATTATATACTACACCGTTCTCACAATTTCACCTCACCACCTCTACACCACTCACAACACTATCTCCACCATCACTATACCACTCTCACAACACCATCACAACCACTACAACACTCTCTCTCTCTCAACTTCCCCATATTACCACTCTCACAACACCATTACAACACACCTATCTCTCTCTCTCTCTCTCAACTTCACCATCACCACCACTAGACAAGTCAAGAACGGAAAAATAAAATAGGGTTTCTCAAATTTCCAACCCAAGAATACAGTGTTTTCATTGTAAATAATACGACTGAACGGGAGAATCACTAGGGCCTATTTGGTGTACAGAAAACTACATCTAGTCCACGTAGGCTACAGTACAGAAAGCTATTTATAGGCTATACTATATAGGCTTATACCATTCTTTTTCTTTGCTTCATCCTCGTTCACGTATAGAAAAGCTTACAGTCTATTATTATTATTATTTTACTTATTTTATCTGTCCCGTCCACATACACACACACACATACATAAAAGCTATATATAGGTATAACTTCCTGTGCCCCTTCCACATTCTTCCCGGCTCTTGTGCTGTCAGGATGCTCGCCCTCACAATTAACTCTGTATGGAGGTAACTGTAGGGACAAGGCTGCTCTCTCTCTCACTCTCTCTCTCTCTCTCTCTCTCTCTCTCTCTCTCTCCACAAAGACAAGAAGGTATAAATGACCCTCCAATTTATCACGAGAAAGTCCCCATAAAGGATGAGAAAAAACAAAACAAAAACATAACAATTGAGACAATTAGAAAAAGGACAAATTTTCTCATCTATTTTTTCCGGCATAACAATATCGTTCAGAATTCATACAAAATACAACCAGACATGATGACACAGGAAATCAAATCATAAGCTCAATATACATACAGCGTTTCCAGATCAGCTGTGTGTGTGTGTGTGTGTGTGTGTGTGTGTGACAGGGACCACCTACGGGAAAGATGGTGGGAGGTGACGGGCATTTCCTCTCCGTCACCAGATACCGTCACTCGCCCGTCACCAACAGAGGGAGGGAAGGGGAGAGGAGAGAACAGGGAGGGGAGGGGAGGGAGGGAAGGAATGAGAGATGGAGAGAAAATGGAAAAGAGAGAGAGTATCGAAGATATTCAGAGGGGTTAAGGATGGAGAGTGAAGGCAAGAATGAATTAGAGAGCAAAGAGGAAAGAGGGTAAAATCAAGAATGAAGGGGAGAGTGAGGAGATAAAAAAGGCGAAGGCATGAAAGAATAAGGGAGAAAGCGAGGAGAATAAAGGAGAGAGTGAAGAAGTAAGAGAGTGAAGGTAAAAATGAAGGAGATGGTGGTGGTGGTGGTGGTGAGCAATAGTGATTGTTTGAGGAGGTGAGGGAAAGAGTGAGTGAGTGAGTGAGCGTGAGATACTCGTCGTTGAAAATAATGATATCAAGAGAAAAGTGTCCATTTACGACCAGTTCCCACACACACACACAAACACAAACACACACACACACACACACACACACACACACACAGTCAGACAGAAAGTGTGTCGTGGGAGTGTTGCTCTGAGAAGTCGGCCATTTTCTTAAACGTTCATGAGAGTCAAAATCCAAACAGAACTCGACCATCTGTGTACTTGTTGGACGAGTCACTTTCGGGTAATGGGGCCAAGTATTTCGAGGCTTAAATTAATGGGCGATTCAATGTTACTGTTCTGTTGGAAACCTGTACTGCAATATTGTGGCTGGTCTCTCTCTCTCTCTCTCTCTCTCTCTCTCTCTCTCTCTCTCTCTCTCTCTCTCTCTCTCTCTCTCTCACACACACACACAATTTCTTTTTCACAAACACAGTCTCTTTCGCTGTCTCTCTTTCCTCTCTCTCTCTCTCTCTCTCTCTCTCTCTCTCTCTCTCTCTCTCTCTCTCTCTCTCTCTCTCTCTCTCTCTCTGTCTCTCTCTCTCCTCTCTCTCTCTCTCTCTCTCCTCTCTCTCTCTCTCTCTCCTCTCTCTCTCTCTCTCTCCTCTCTCTCTCTCTCTCTCCTCTCTCTCTCTCTCTTTAAAATCAATGAATACCAGGACACGAGAACATTAGGTAAGCTCGTATATTCATCATCATCTCCCTCACCAACCAACCAACCATCTATCCATCCATCCATGCACATACTAACATAACCATATCAGGAGGTAATGTAAGATAACGAGGCAATGTTATTATCACCAACATACATTATTTTTCTTCCCTCCCCTCCCTCCCTCCCTCAATGCACACAGATTGACGTAACCATCCTTAGGGGTCTGTGACTATGACCTCGCGTGTCGTGTGTAGATGGCGTTGGTTGTAGAGGGGTCGTAACCACTATACCTGCAGATATAACTATAAGGTGTGTGTCTCGCTAATTGTTACTACCTACAGTATGTGGGTTGTGTTTGGGGGTTGTGTGTGTGTTTGGGGTTGGGGAGGGAAGGGTTCTGTCTGTCTGCATGGGGGTTGTTGTTGTTGTTGGTTCATTGCCTACTTGATTGCTTGTTTGTTTTGTTGTTTATCTGTCTGTCTGCTTGCATCTCTCTCTCTCTCTCTCTCTCTCTCTCTCTCTCTCTCTCTCTCTCTCTCTCCTCTCTCTCTCTCTCTCTCTCTCTCTCTCTCTCTCTCTCTCTCTCTCTCTCCACTTACCTAGCTACAAGGTCAATATATACTTATAAATAGAGTTTGTCAATATAGTGATACATGAGCATGACGTCAACAAAATAATAGACACATCGACAACTACACTGATAACTTTCTAAAACAACAAATATACTACTGCTACTACTACTACTACTACTACTACTACTAATAATAATAATAATAACAATAATTTCAACACCACCTCAACAACACCATCACCTCACGGGATAACTTTTCATATTAATATTTCCAGGGCGATACATGCAACCACTTCCTCGCCTTGTAATATAGTTGCGCAAGTCCGGAGCTGGCGTCAGGATAAGCATTTGTCGCTGTCCGAGTCGCCCAAACCACGACAAAAGGACCGAATTGCAGTGGAGCGCCGAGATCTCCCGCTGGGACCAAAACACTGGGATGACAGGAGGCAGTGACATATTGGTGCACTCGTTACTGGGCATGACACGGCAGAGGTGGTGGTTGTGGTGGTGGTGGTGTTGGTGGTGTTTTTCATGCACGGCCCTCTCCTCATACTACTCATTCTCACATTCCTTCTCTTACTTTTTCTGTTTTTCCTTTTACTCATACTACTCCTTCTCCTCCTACTACTTCTTCGTCACATTCTTTCTCCTACTTTTTCTGTTTTTCCTTTTACTCATACTCCTTCTCCTACTTTTTCTGTTCTTCCTTATGCTCCTACTGTCTTCTTCTGCTGTTCTTCTTCATTCACGGCCTCTCCTCATACTCTTCCTACTCCTTTTCCTACTTTTTCTGTTTTTCCTTTTACTCCTACTCCTCCTGCTCTGTTCTTCATCATGCACGGCCTCTCCTTCTACTCCTACTTCAATTTCTCTTATCCTTGCTTCGGTACCTTATTTCCTCTTCTCTTCACTGCCTATACTCCTCCTATTATTTTTACTATACTTTTTCACTTCGCTTCCCACTCTTCTTTTGTCTCTTTTCTCTCTATTCTATACACTGATTCTCCCCTTGCCTCTTATCTTTATCATGCTATTTCACTTTCACTACACCTTCCTTTATTCCACTGTTTTCATCACCTTTTATATTTTTGCTCTGTTCCCCGTTCCTCTCATTTCCTAATTCCACCGTTCTTTATTCACTCATCCATTCTTCTCCTTGTCCGTTATCTTCGCAGTGTTATTTCCTTATATCCTCCCCTTTTATTATTTTATGGGGACCCTTCTCTCTCTCTCTCTCTCTCTCTCTCTCTCTCTCTCTCTCTCTCTCTCTCTCTCTCTCTCTCTCTCTCTCCTCTCTCTCTCTCTCTCTCTCTCTCTCTCTCTCTCTAGTCTCCTTCCCTCTTATCTTTATTTTGGTATTTCCTCGTCCACTCTTCCTCTCCTCCCTTCTTCATACCTCCTTGTCTCTCCCAATATACTTCATTCTTCTCTCTTTTACTTTGCATCTTTCTCCTCCATGCATCTATCTATATATTTTTCATCATATTTGTTGTTTTTCTTCATTTTCGTTTCATTGTATCTCGTCTATATAGTTTTCCCTATTTTCTTCATGCACTTCTTTCCCACCCCTCTTCCTTCTCCATATTCTCAGCCCATTTATTTTATTTCCCCTTTCCTTCCACTAACCTTTCCTCTCCCTTCCCTTCTCTTCCTATCTCCTGTTTCTTCAATCCTCCTCTCTCTCTCTCTCTCTCTCTCTCTCTCTCTCTCTCTCTCTCTCTCTCTCTCTCTCTCTCTCTCTCTCTCTCTCTCTCTCTCTCTCTCTCTCCAATTTTGACCCTCTGTTATTCCAAACCTGATTCCCTCACTCCCCAATCCCGCTCCTTATAACTCCTCTCTCTCCTTCTCTTATTCTCTGCATGTCCCTCCCTAATCTCCTAGCTCTCCTTCAACTCCTCTCTCACTCCTCCTTCCCTTCCTTTCTGATACCTTATCCCTTCCTTCGTCTCTCTCCCTTCCTTCCCCACCATCCCTGCTACCCCAAGCTCCACAGACCAGTTAGTTATATTGTGGTCTAATCTTCCATCTCATTGCCTCAACACCACCAAATCTTTTCCCCCTCTCCCCTCCTCCTCCTTCTCACTTGTTGATTCTGCCTCCTCCTTCTCCCTTTCCTCTGTTCATAAATATAGGTACCATAGCATATAAAGGGAGGTGCGACTTACGTAAAGGGTAATTAGGCAGAGAGGAGATAGGTTAACGACTCATGTAAAGGTAAAGAAGAGGAAAAGGGAATTAAAGATATAAAGGGTAAATGGGAAATATAGGAAGGCAAAAGGGAATCCAGAGGTAAAGGGAAGAGAATGTGGAAAGGCATAAAGAGAAGAAAGGGAGAAGGGACGGTATGTTTAAAAAGGATAGACTGAGTAAAGATAAGATAATAAAGGAAAGGGAGGAGTAATGGTAAATAAAAGGAAAAGAGAGAGGTGTAAGGTAAAGATACACATAAATGGAGGGAAAAGTAAAGGGAGAGAAAAGGGAAGAATTACGATGTTTGTATAAGTGATTTGTGTGGCCGCGTTGACACCAGACTGGGAAGAGGAAGAGGAGGAGGAGGAGGAGGAGGAGGAGGAGGAGGAGAAGAAAGAGGAAGAGGAAGAGGGAGGAAGAGGAAAGAAGAAGAGAAAGAAGAAGAGGAAGAGGAGGAGGAGAAAGAGGAAGAGGAGGGAAAGGAGTAAGAAATGTGATTGAAGGAGGTGGAGGAGAAGGAAATGAAAATACAATAGGAGGGAGAGAAGGAATAGGCCTACAAATGGACCTTCAAACAGCAACAGACTCAATGTTCCTTGCAGGGTTCTCTCTCTCTCTCTCTCTCTCTCTCTCTCTCTCTCTCTCTCTCTCTCTCTCTCTCTCTCTCTCTCTCTCAGACAAACATACACAACTGCACGCTTAATTTATCTTCTTCACACACTCCCCTCTTTAGGACGTCTCCCCTCATTTCCTCTCCTTCTCCACCCCTCCTTCCCCTTTTATCTCCCCTCGTGTCGTTGTTGTCATACGCATTTATACGCCTCGTTTGCCCTCCTCTGGCGTATGTCCCTCCCTCTATCTTCTCCAACAAGTGTATGAGACCAGAGAGTGAGATTATTATGACCTATCTATCTCAGTATGCTCCCCTCCCTCTCCTTCTTAACCTCTCTTTACTTACTTTTACCCGATCTAACCTAACCTAACCTAACCTAAACAAACCTACCCTAACCAAAACAAACATATCCTATCCTAACCAAACCAAACCAAACCTATCCTAACCTAACCAAACCAAACCTACCTAACCTAATCTAACCAAACCTACCCTACCTAACCTAACCTAACCTAAACAAACATACCCTAACCTATCCTAACCTAACCAAACCAAACCTAACCTATCTTAACCTAACCAAATCAAACCTAACCTATCCTAACCTAACCTATCTTAACCTAACCTAACTTGAACAGATACCACTTAACTTCAATTTGGCGTAATCTCACAGAAGCACATTTGACGCTGGACCGATCAACTTCCCCTTCATCTCTTTAACGTTCCTTTACGCACACCAAACAGACGTAGAGTTTATCATGGTACAGCATTGACTCTGTTGTGTGTGTCACTCCCTTCTTCCCCCTCCCTCACTTCACTACATCTCTCATCAAGACCCTCCCTCACACCACCCATCATAGTTAATCCGAAACTGATAGATAGGAAACACTGCACACACACACACACACACACACACACACACACACACACACACACACACACACACACAACACACACACACACATACATTCACACACACACATTCACACACACACATCATAGTTAATCCGAGACTGATAGATAGGAAGCACTGCCACCACACACACACACACACACACACACACACACACACACACACACACAACACACACACACACTCTCTCTCTCTCTCTTTCTCTCTCTCACACTCTCTCTCTCTTTATTTCCCTTCCATCTCCGGCCTGTACTCGTATATCCTCCTTTCCTCCATCCCTCAGCCTTATAACAACCTGTCTCCTCCCGTCCTTGTCACAGCCTCCGTCCCAACGTCAAGGCTTGTCTGGTTCCTACATCCTTCAGCTTCCTTACCCAGTCATAATTTTATATCCTCCTCCCCTTTTTACCTTATCCCACCATTCACCCATCCTCCCTCACTCCCTCTTTATTCACACATCCTCTCTCACTCCCTCTTCATTCACTCATCCTGCTCTCACTCCCTCTTCATTCACTCATCTTCCCTCACTCCCTCTTCATTCATCCTCCTTCCCCTCCCATCCCTCCCTCTCTCTTCATCCACCCCATCCACCTTAATTCCCTCTCTCTCCCCTTCCTCTCTAGCTGTGTGTCGTTGGTATGGGTGCCTGCTGGCTCCATGGCTGGCCCTAATCTGGCCCTCCCCATCACTCCAGCATTCGTTCCGCCTAGACCCTTCCTTCCTCTGTTTACCTCTGTCTGAATACACCTACCACCACCACCACCACCAACACAATCTTCATTCACTACCAGCCTTACTCTATGTCCTACTACACACATTCCACTATGGTGTGTTGTGTATATGTAGGACACACACACACACACACACACACACACACACACACACACCACACACACACATTCCAGTACGTATTACAAACAAACACCCCCTTGAGGAATAATGTTCGTGTTGAGGTGATTACAAAGACAGGGTACAAACATACATTACAATGATGTCCCAACACCTGCAGCATCTATCAGTGTCATCTCCCCAACACCTCAACCCCACCTATGTACACACGTCATCGAGTATCACGCACACTCACCTCCGATATCAATGTGTAGAAATTAGTGTTTGTCTGAATATTTATATGAAAAAGAAGATCCTATATTCATATTATAATACGCAGGCAAAAAAAGAACACATTCTCTATGTACACGGTAATAAAGAATGAAATATGTAACAAGGAAATATAAAGTTACCGGTATGCTGATATAAACGCTAAAATAAATAGATAATATCACCTTTATAATTTGGCTAATGGACTATTTACCTTTCAAATATTTACAGATATAAATAGAAAAGAAACTATATAACACCCTCGTCAGTATAACTATAATCTTTCACTTTTTCCATCCCACTCTTTTGTCAACAGTTCAGTTTCTCATCCCACTCCTTTGTCAACAGTCCAGTTCCTCATCCCACTCTTTTGTCAACAGTCCATTTCCTCATCCCACTCCTTTGTCAACAGTCTAGTTCCTCATCCCACTCCTTTGTCAACAGTCCAGTTCCTCATCCCACTCTCTTATCAACAGTAATAGTTCCTCTCTTTCACTCTCCCTGCCACACTCTCCTGAGCTTGGGGTGAGGGTAGGGTGGGGTCTGGGATGATGATCAAGGGGAAACTCGTCTGTCATCAGGGGAGAGAAGAAAAGCCTGTCGCCTGTTGACTGCACACGGCCTCTGTCATTACTCCCCCGTGACTCACACTCCACACAGGGGCTTAAGGGACCCTGTGATCGTGTATGAGACCTGGTGGCTTCTGATTCCTCCAGACTACGCCACGAAACAAGCTCCTTCAGTGTATTTGGTGTTTCGTGGCAATGTTTGAATGACTCGATAACCTCCATAATGTTGACTGCATCACGGGGGTTCTTAAGGGGGATTGATCATTATTTTGTTTTGAATGTATTGGGTGACTACAGATTCCTTCCAACTATAAGGCTATACTATACGAGACGACAGATTACTTGGTCTACTCCTCTCTATCTATCTTTCTACTGACCTACTGATCTATCTATGCATCTATTTATATACCTATCCAAAAATCTGCCGTATCTACCCATCTATGTATTAATTTACCTACCTACCTACCTATCTTTGGAACGGGAAGGAACATACGGGAAAATTATGTAACAGAAGACAGTGGACAAAAATCTAGATGGGAGGACAATTCATGGGTCAGAGAGAGGTCAGTGAGAGACAGGAAGTTGGTGTGAGAGAAGCGACGTGGGAGGCAAGAACGGAAGAAGGAAGGAACAGGGAAGGAAGATAACACGGGAAAAGGGAAAGAGAGGAGGGTAGGACGGAAGAAATAAGGAACAGGGAAGGAAGAAAACACGGGAAAAGGGAAAGAGAGGAGGATAGGACGGAAGAAATAAGGAACAGGGAAGGAAGAAAACAAGGAAAGAAGCAAGAAATGAAAGGAATTAATAAACAAATGTTGTAGGCCTATGGAGTGAAAGGAAGAGACAAACAACAAACGTGATGGTGGTGGTGGTGTTGGTAAAGGAAAGTTAAGGTCGTCACTCTCACAGTATCGTATAACTTATGTCAAAACCTCTCGTATTACATTCCTGCCACGTGCCTGTTGTAAGTCTGTCCTCTTTCTCCCCTTCCCATTCTCCTTCTCTTACGTCCCTTCCTGCCTCCCTTCCCTACCAAAGCACAAAAAGGAAGGGGAGGGAAGGGGGGGGGAGGAGGAAAATATATAGATGTAAAAGAAGGGAAAAGAAGAGAAAAAGGAAACGACAAGTGGTAGATGAAAGGCAACACAAATAAATGAGAATTAAAAGAAAATAGGGGAGTAAAAGAGAAAAGAAGTGTAGAAGGGGAAGGACCACATAGATAATATAAGGAAAGAGAAGAGAAGAGAAAAAGGAAACGATAAGAGGTAAAATGAAAAGGTAACAAAAAGGGAAGAGAACTAAAAGAAAATGGGAGACAGGGAGGAGAAGAGAAGAGGAGGATGGGAGGGACCACATGGGCTACCGTGGGTCAGGTCAGGTCAGGTCACCCGGGGAGAGGAAGGAAAACACTCTTAATGCCAGATTGAATTTCCTATTGATGATGAATTAATGAGGGGTTAATGTGTGTGTGTGTGTGTGTGTGTGTGTGTGTGTGTGTGTGAGAGAGAGAGAGAGAGAGAGAGAGAGAGAGAGAGAGAGAGAGAGAGAGAGAGAGAGAGAGAGAGAGAGAGAGAGAGTTACATAGAGTTACATAGAAACACAGACCACAACAGACCTTACGGTCCAAACGAGGTGACCCGATTAGAAGGTTACTGGTAGAGAATGAATTACTCCCCAGTGATAGTCGTAGGTAAGGATAGCAAAGTAGAAGGCTCTCTCCCCACCCTCCACTCCCTCCGGCCTGAGCCGTACAGGAAATAAAGTCAGGAATGGGAACCTTGTGGGGTTGGCAGAAATACTCCACAAGGAAATTTTTTTATAGGAAAGATAGAAAGTAGGTGAAATTTGGCTAACTTGCCACCTGTAATGGGCAAAAATTATTCATTAGTAAACATTGTAAGTCGGGGATTAGACGCAAGGTGTTTATCTAAGCGATGTTTGAAGCTGTCTACGGTGTTACAGTCAATTACGTTACGGGGAAGCCCATTCCATAAGTTGACGACTCGGTTAAAAAAGAAATTCTTGGATTCGTGCGAATTAAAAGATTTGCCTATGATTTTGCAGCCGTTTCCTCTCGTGTAGTTTGATTGATCAATAGTGAAATATTTGTTGCAGTCCATATTATCAATGCCTTTGATTATTTTTAAATACCTGGATTAAGTCACCTCTCAGTCTACGTTGTATCAATGGGAATAGATTTAATTCGCTTAGCCGCTCATCATACGTTTTATTTCTCAGACTTGGTATCATTTTAGTAACTCTACGTTGGACTCGTTCCAATTTTGCTATATCTTTCTGGTAGTACGGGCACCAGGCTTGAACACAATACTCCATAAGGGGACGGACCAAGGAATTATACAAAGTGAGGATTGTGTCTTTAGATTTATACTCGAATGCTCTGCCGATAAAGCCGATAGTTTTATTTGCTTTCTTAATTACTTCCGTACACTGCTGACTGGGTTTTAGGTTACTTGATACTGTTACCCCTAAGTCTGTCTCTCGATCCACGCTTTTAAGTTGCTTACCATTTAACGAGTAGTTTGCCGCTACGTTATGATGTCCGATGTGGAGCACTTTACATTTATCTGAATTGAAGGACATTTGCCAAGTTTTCGCCCAATTTGACAATTTATCGAGATTATCTTGCATTTCTTTAGTCTGCGCAATAGTGAGTACTGTATTTGCAATTTTGGTGTCATCAGCAAATTTCGATATTATACATGAGAGGCCTTCGTCTATGTCGTTTATGTAAACTAGGAATAGGATTGGCCCTAAAACTGACCCCTGTGGCACCCCGCTTGTAACGCC
Organism: Petrolisthes cinctipes; assembly: GCA_033782935.1. Taxonomy (NCBI): domain Eukaryota; kingdom Metazoa; phylum Arthropoda; class Malacostraca; order Decapoda; family Porcellanidae; genus Petrolisthes; species Petrolisthes cinctipes. The sequence goes on from JAWQEG010009089.1 coordinate 12,802, forward strand.
TGTCCAACTAGAAGATTTTCCATTTATTACCACGCGTTGTTTTCGGTTTCTTAGCCAGTTCTCTATCCATCTTACGGTATCGCCTTGGATTCTGTGTGATTTTAGTTTAGATATTAAGCGTTTATGGGGAACTTTGTCAAAGGCCTTTTGGAAATCTAGATAAATTATGTCTACTGCTTTACTCTTATCATATTCATTGAAAATGTCATTTAAAAAGTCTAATAGGTTCGTTAGGCAAGAGCGTTTATTACGAAAACCGTGTTGAGTGTCTCTAAGTAAGTTGTTTTCCTCTAAGTGATTTGTAAGTTTATCTCGTATGATTGTCTCTAGCATTTTGCATACGACCGAGGTTAGGCTGATAGGGCGATAGTTACTAGGTAGAGACTTGCTGCCTTTTTTAAATATTGGTGTTACGTTGGCGAGTTTCCATTCGTCAGGTATTGTTCCAGTGTGTAAAGAATAGTTAAAGAGCAGAGTCAGAGGTTTTACTATTTCGCTTTTTGCTTCCTTTAATACGCGAGGGGAGATCGTGTCTGGCCCAGGTGACTTATTTACATTTAGTTTATCAATACATTTTATTACGTCACTTTCAGTTATGCTGATATTACTTAATACCTCGGTATTTTCATTTTCGACTGTTGTTACTGCTGGTATATCGTTCGAGTTTTCTGTAGTAAAGACTGATGCAAAGAAAGTGTTAAGGATACCACTCATTCGCTCTTCATCTGTAGTAAAGTCCCCATTCTCATCAAGTAGTGGTCCGATAGTTGACGTGAGTACTTTCTTATGCCGGATATAACTGTAGAACTCTTTCGGGTTTGTCTTACTTTGATTTGCAACGTGTTTTTCAATGGCCTTTTTACTCTGTTTGATTAACTTTTTGGCTTTTCTTCGTAAGTCTGAAAACTTGGCCCGCTCGTTATTGTCGTCTGTGATTTTTACTCTATTATGGGCGTTCTTTTTGGCGCGTAAACAGTCGGCTATCTCTTTATTCCACCACTTGGGCTTTAAGTTTTGTGCTGAACGTCGGTTTTTTAACGGTATGCTATCTTTGACCGCTTTTGCGTACGCATTAGTGAAAAAGTTCCATTGTGTATTAATGTTAATAGTGTCTCGCAGACATTTCCAATCGGTATCTTTTAGTATCGCTCTGAGTTGGTGAAAATTAGCTTTTCTAAAGTCGGGGATTTTTTCGTAGCTGTAATTTATTTCGCTTCTATTGAAATTTATACTGAATGTGATTATGCGGTGGTCGCTATTAGTAAACTCATCACCCACGTTAATATTCGCTATCAAGTCTTCTTTTGTTGCAAATACTAGGTCAAGAACGTTGTTTCCACGAGTTGGACTATTAACAAATTGGATAAGAGAGCTCTCTTGTAAGTTAGTATAAAGGTCTTGACCATAGTGAGCTGATAATGGTTCTCCCCACTTTGTTACTGGTAAATTAAAATCGCCAAGAATTACGGCCTCTTGCGTGTTACTCATCTCGTTAATTTGTTCATAGATATCACGGTCGGTTTGTACTGGTTGAGCTGGGGGTCTGTATAATAAGGCTAACAAAAGTTTCATCCCGAATTTATTTCTAATGAGTATATATAGTGTGTCTACGTTAGCGATATGGGGCTTTGATAATAGGATCGGTTTGAGGTCATCTTTAATATATAATAGTACTCCGCCTCCCCTTTTATTAGTTCGACCTTTCTCAAATATTGTATAGCCAGGAATTTTATACTCTGCTAGGAAGTCTCTATTTTCAGTATTTAGCCACGATTCTGTAATGCCGATTATATCATAATTTTCTGTGAGCGTTATTTCCTCTAGATCTGTGAATTTGTTATGGATGCTGCGAGCGTTAACATAAAAAACCTTTAGACTATTTCGGTTGGGTAACTGCACGTTTGCCCGTGTTATTCTGTTTGTTCGTATTACGTTACCTGACCTTGAAGTACCTGGGCAGTCCCGTTTTTTGTACGATGGTTGATGACCGCGTCGTTTAGCAAACGTCCTAAACGGGCTGCTCCTACCTGATTCAGATGGACACCATCATCTGAGAACAACGAGTCATCAAAATAAAAGTTGTCCCATGTGTTGACGAAATCGACGTTCTCCTCGTTGCAGATGCTGGCAAGTCGTCGGTTGATACTAGTAGCGGTGTTGAAGAAACGGGTGTCTGCTTGTCTGCGGGGGATGATTCCAGAAAGTATGATGTTGTTCGTCTTTTCCTTGAACTTCGCAATCATCTGTCGGTACTTGTTGAGGAGCTCTTCCGATCTGGTCTTGAATACATCGTTGGTTCCAACGTGGATGACGTACGTGGTGTTGTCGGGGGCCAGGCTTGTCACTTCGTCCACTGAGTCAATCACGTCGTCTAGGCCGCCACCCGGGATGCAAAATCGCTTCCTCGACTTGGGTGCTCGGCCACAAAACTCGGTGAGTTGACCCCTTACCATGGAGTCACCAACCAGCCTGGCCTCGGTGTCGTCTTCATCGTCGTCTTGGGCCAGGATCTTGAAGCGGTTCTGGCACGTAGTGATGGGTATAATGTTCCTTGTGGGTCGAATGTTGTTCCTGACAACGCGGAATTCCTCCCGTGGAGATGGTGTAGTTGGTGGTGCCGGTGGAGGTAAGGGTGTAGAGGCAGTCTGTACGGGGGCTGTGACGACGGGTGCTGTAGGAGTCGATGTCATTCCTACGTTGAGAGTGACGAATTCCTGTAGTGTTTCCAACTTCTCACTCAAGGCCTCGATCTTGCGTTGTGCTGCCTTCAAGTCGGTCGAAGTATCCTCTCGTAAGTTGCAAAATCTACAAACAAGGACGTCTCTGTTCGCGAAAATAGTAGGGCCGAAAGTACCAGAGCAGGTCGAACAGGTTAGTTGAGGTGCCATGGTGTTATTTATTAATTTATTAAATTATTTATTAATATATTAAATTATTTCTCAATTTAATAAATTATTTATTATTGTATTGAATTATTTATTAATTTATTAAATTATTTATTAAATTATTTATTAATTTATCACGTTATTTATTAATTTATTAAATTATTTATTAATTTATTTATTAATTTATCAAATTATTTATTAATTTATCAAATTATTTATTAATTTATCAAATTATTTATTAATTTACCAAATTATTTATTAATATATCAAATTATTTATTAATTCATTTAATAATTTATTCAATAATTTATCTAATAATTTATTAATTCATTTGTTAGTTTATTTATTTGTTAATTTATTTAATAATTAATTTATGAATTTATTAGTTTATTTATTAATATATTTATTTAATAATTAATTAATTAATTTCAATTTGAGGAGGTTAGGGGGAGATGTACGAAATGTACAGAATGGAAGTAGGGGTTTGGGTGAGGGAACGATAGGGTAAAGGTTTAGGATCGGTTGGGGGAGGAGGGAGAAAAGATAGTGTCAGTAGGGAAGGGGGATTATCTAGTAGGTGAAACTACCCTTGGGGGGGATAATTGCCAAGGAGAGGTGAGGTGGTAGGGTATAGGTTTAGGATCGGTTGGGGGAGGAGGGAGAAAAGATGGGGGTAGGAGGCGTTAGTGTCAGTAGGGAAGGGGGGATTATCTAGTAGGTGAAACTACCCTTGGGGGGGATAATTACCAAGGAGAGGTGAGGTGGTTGGGTATAGGTTTAGGATCGGTTGGGGGAAGAGGGAGAAAAGATAAGGGTAGAAGGGGTTAGGGGATTATCTCGAAGGTGAAACTACCCTTGAGGGGGATAATTACCAAGGAGAGGTGAGGTGGTAGGAGTGGAAAAGGACCAAAGCTAAGGCGAGGGCGAGGGAAGGGCACACACTCGTGTACACGGGTGTGTGAGATGAGGTGAGGTGAGATGAGGTGAGGTGAGGTGAGATCAGGTGAGTGTGAGGGGGTAAGGGGCGACCAAAATATGGGAATACACCGAGTAAGAAGTTAAATATTAATACTGTAAAATTAAAATGCACTGATCAAATTAATTAAGTATTGGTACAGAAATACCAAAGAATGCAAATGTTTAGGCCTGTAAAGAAATACAATTATTATTGAACAGGGGACACGAAACGTGTATACAAATATATTAAAATAGAGTTAAATACTAATACTGTAAAAATTAGAATGAACTGATGAAATTAAATATTGATATAGAAATACAAAGAAAATGAAGAGTTATAAATACAGAAATGTAGAATTAGTAATAAACACAGTAACCACGGACGTGTAAACTAATAAAATAAAGTAGAACGAACCTGAAATAATATTAATATAGAATTATAAAAATATGACTATGTCTAGAAAAAAGAAAATAATAATAATTACTATTAAATACAGTAAGGATACAGAATTATATAAATGCAAATGTCTAGACAATATATATTAATATATAGTGGAACACAGTACAGTGTTGAAAAGGGCACTCAGACGTATAGACAGGTTATAATTAAGGTGTGGTGAGATTAAGATTAAAATTAAAAAGGCTTAGTTGGGTCAGGTCAGGGGGAATGGGGGAAATAAGGAAAAGGACGGTTGAGTTGAGGTGTGGGTGTTGGGAGGGGGGTGTCAGGGGATGGGGGGTTGGTGGGGGGGGGGGTAAAAACTGGAAAATACAGAGATAATAGATTGAGAGATATGAAGTTTTTTGTTTTAAGTAAGAATACTTATGTGAGAAGTGATGTGCTGTGAGTTCCTTCT
>JAWQEG010009090.1:0-52752 GCA_033782935.1 Petrolisthes cinctipes
GGAGGGAAATGAGAATGGAATGGGGTACGCGCGGAAGAGACACAAGTGGAAGGGTGAAGTTGGTGAGACTGGAGGGACAGTGGTGGTGTGTTGGGAGAAGGAAGAGAAGCAGGATCGCTGAAAAGGGAAGCAAGGGTGGAAGAGGGGATAGATTCACTTTGAGGGGAGGGAAAGTAGAAGAGGGAGGTGCAAGTTGAAAAGGGAAAATAGAGGAATGTAGAAAGTGTAAGGAATGGTGTAGAAGGAACATATGATGGAAGGAAGAAAGAAAGGGGTTAAGGAGAGGTAAGGGAAGGGATAAGAGGGATAGAAAGTAATGGAAAATAATAATAAAGACAGGAGGGCGGAAAAAGATTAGAGGATACCGTTTGCGAAAATTATAATTATATGAGAGTAAAAGCATTAGGCTTAATATCTAACACAATATTTATTAAAATAGGTTTATAATGAATCAAAAGGGTAAAGTACTAGGTTAAAATCGAACATGAGTTTAAAATAATTGGTTTATTATGGGACGTGAGAGGGTACAGTAAGTAGTTGTTGAAAATGTAAGGGGGATGGATGACTGCAGAGGTATATATCGCATGTTGTGTGCTTGAAGACCCCTTCCTTGGAAATGCCTCCCCAGCTCACCTCACCACAAGTTTAGCCAGAGACAACATTACTGTAGTTTCATCATGGCAGCTGTCGCCACAGCCACGACCAACGCCACCTCCATCACCATACTGCTGTGTGTGTGTGTCTGTGTGTGTGTGCGCGCAATTCTATACGTGCACAATGCAATAAGGGTACATAGGATTCAGAGTTTGCCCAAGGAATGGGACACGTTTAATCTAATAGCATGCATAAAATGCTTCTGAATTTGGTGAAGCATCACGAAAGGTAATGAAACTTACTGTAGTTGTGTATTTAATGCACCATCAGCTATTTTTCAATAACGATATGCACATTATTAATGTTGGAATGTTTTTAGGGGAAAGATTATTAATTTCTTCAAGCTATGCCACAATCTCCTACTATATGCCACAATCTCCTACTATACTGAGGTAATCCTCATCTTGGCAATAAAAGAAGTTATGCTTAATAAAAAGAAAGATAAATTCGACTTAGATGAAATTCAGTTGTGGTAACACTTTAGAACCGGAAGACACACTGACTTGATCTGATAATCCTGTTCACAGACACCAAATACAATTTATGGCGGCATCCCATACCGGTATATCATTTTGTGAGCAGTGACGGCATTTCCGCGAGTTTGCACTTTTACTTGATGAAATGCTATAAATTTAATCAATGGGTGGAGAGAGAGTAAAAATAGCTGTGAAGGAATGTAAAGAGAGAGGGAAGGGATTAAGAAAGAACTTGCAGTAATGCGTGAAGATTTGGTTTAAATTTCAAAGTAAAAACACGTTCTGTACTCGTGAGAATAACGTGAGAACATGCAAAGGGGGTATAGTTTATATGTAATCAATCGCCTTGACTGATGGCAAAACATATACACTAGAAATTTATTAATGGATAAGAGTATATTGAATGAACACATTAATACAATAAACACGACAGAAAACTTTCGAAAATTTCTTTGACTGCCAACAGACATTGTTTCTTTTCGGAGGGAAGCGCTACTGAGATTTTAAGATTTAAAAATATGCTTGAAGGAAACGATACCGAGACCTAAAGGTAAAAATCTATATTAGTTAACGCAATTGCAGAGCCTAATGCTTCATACAAAATATCGTCAGACTAATATCAAGCAATTTTATATACTCAATAAAAACTCGGTGATAGAAAGATTGAACAGCATCAATGGCAAAAAAAAAAAGGTTAAGATTAACAGCATATTTATAGACTAAGGACAAAAAATGTATGTGCAACAGTGGAAAACCGTCAATGCTGAAGAGTTAAACAATAATAAAATATTCGTTATAATAAGGTGTATATATATATATATATATATATATATATATATATATATATATATATATATATATATATATATATATATATATATATATATATATATATATATATATATATATATATATATATAAAACAGAAAAGTAAAATCGAGTACAGTGCTGTTTCCAATACCTTGTCGTTCAAGCCTACGTGTATGCACCCTAGGATGCGATTGTCCCCGGGCAGGTAGCATTTTTCTGGTTTCAACGTGTGGTGGGACAGAAATAGCGAATCGTAAGGTGATGGCTTCGTAGTAAGAGAGTTTTATGGCTGAATTGCAGTACCGTTTTGTGTGTGGTGTGTGTTGTGTGTGTGTGTGTGTGTGTGTGTGTTGTGTGTGTGTGTGTGTGTGTGTGTGTGTGTGTGTGTGTGTGTAGGCTATATGTTAAGCTGTAGTCGCACTAGGCCTTCTGAGAAGGATATTACAACGTGAAGGTGACAATGTATGATTCCTTCATAAAATTAGTCGTCGAGAACATTGGCTTAATTTTAATGGTTATAAGTGACTGATGGATGACCTATTCCTACTCCAACTAACGAGAATGAAAAAGAAAAGAAGGAACTTACCGGCAATTAAAGGTGTCAAACTGTGACCTAACCTGGGCTAATAATTATTACACTCATTTTTATCCTAGGTTATTTACCATAATACCTTTACCATAATAATTCAGATTTTTTTGTGATACGGAGTATTATAACCTGTTATTGCATTTATTAACAAACTAATACTGTTCAAGATACCTGTGACCTAGTTTTAGAATTATATTTACCTAATAAAATAATGAATGTACATTGAGAAATGTTATCCTGAGCAGTGGTTTATGGATATGAGTTATTGGGGTTTATTGGTGTACCTATTTGGTAGTTTTACAAGTGCCGAGCAATGCAGTGTTATAGAATATAGAATGTCTATATAATATCGGAGTTTCAATTTATTTTAACGAGGTTTGTTATAACTTATGAGTCCACAACAACAACGCAGATCTCCACATTTTATTATTGGTTTATTTGTTTGTTTTATGGCAATAAATCTTGTAGGAGGCGTTATGTAAATTTTTAGTGTCACGTGTTTGTTTCATAACTGCTTACATTGCCAATTATTTAATTCGTATGCAAGAGTATAGGCAGAAGAAAGACAGACAAGACAAATAAGCACTTTTTAAAAACACTTTATGCCACGCCAGATACTGGGACTCCTCCTCAGGGCAAGATGTGATACATTATATCGTTTAAAATTATAGTCCCCTTCTATATTGCCAAACCACAGTCGGGAAGTGTGAGCCCGATGTACTGACTGACTAGCATAATTAATTTTCAATTTATCTTGACAGTACCGATTAAAGGTAGATTTTTTTTTTTTTTTTTAGCGTATTACCTCAACCTTTGACATTTTGGCATGACTATTGTATCGCATGTATCCGTGCGATGATACATTTGAAGGATAATGTTACAAGGATACCTGGGCCACCCTGGAGAAGGCTGCTGTAACACTAGCAGTATCTCTTGCAACTCCACCTTTGCTAAATCTTTCTCTTATCCTCTGTGTTGTTGAGTCTTAAGGCATTTACCTCTTATTGTCCCTTGTTTTCCCTATGCTTTTCATACGCCACTTTCTTCCTGAAGAATATCCTTATCCTTCGCTACTAAATTCTGTCTTTACCCTTCCTTCCTGAATATCATCCTTACCTTCCCTCCCTGAACTTTCCTTTCCTTTTCTTCCTTGAATCCTCTCTAACATTTTTCCTTTTACTTTAAAAAATAAATCTCTCTCTCTCTCTCCTCTCTCTCTCTCTCTCTCTCTCTCTCTCTCTCTCTCTCTCTCTCTCTCTCTCTCTCTCTCTCTCTCTCTCTCTCTCTCTCTCTCTCTCTCTCTCTCTCTCTCTCTCTCTCTCTCTCTCTCTCTCTCTCTCTCTAATTATTTCAACATTTACACACCGTAGAAACAGCGAAGAGCCAAAATTAGTGACACCCTTCACGCGCGGACACAGAAATCGCATGTTAATGGATAGTCGATGGCTATATTTGTCCATAATGAGCCGTGAATAATATGAACACACGCCACACAGCCCACTAACAGATTAAACTCGCGGAAACTCCAACCAATGGTATTAAACAGAGAGAGAGAGAGAGAGAGAGAGAGGAGAGGAGAGAGAGAGAGAGAGAGAGAGAGAGAGAGAGAGAGAGAGAGAGAGAGAGAGAGAGAGAGAGAGAGAGAGAGAGAGAGAGAGAGAGAGAGAGAGAGAGAGAGAGAGAGGTTTTAACCACAATTAAGGCTAAAGTTAGACGAGACAAGTGAGGAGAAGGAAAATATATTGAGAAGAAGGATTTTATAAACATACCGAAGAAGATATGAAGATAGAGAATGAATATGATAGGATGGCAGCTGCTAGTTACAATATGGAATTTGATTAAGGGGGTAACACACTTTTGGTATATTGGAGTTGCCTTGATTCCTCCAAAGTATGCCAAGAAACAGGACCAGAAGAACAAAAATAATGGTGTTCTGTTGCTGAAAATAGTTTAGAGGAATCATTTGCTCCAGATTTACCAACACTGTACTACCTCCTTAGTGATACAGGAACAGTTTGTAAGTGAATAACAAATCCTTTAACATAAAATCTGTAAAGAGGAAAAAAAAAAAAAAAAAAGCCTGGCGAATAAGAGAACAAAAGTGATCAGTGCAATTACAGACAATAAATAACATGATGTAAACCGTATCATTATATATAAAACATTTATTTCAGCTACTAAGCAATCAGACTGCCAGTGCATAGCGAGAGGTAAACATTCTCTAGTATTATATTGTGAGCCCGATTGCCCAAAGTATTTTTATTCCACCATAATTTTTGCAGTCTGTTCGTGCTGACAGGGGTTAAATGCCTCGAGGTATGTGTTGACGAGGTAGCTAGCTGGCTGGCTGGTGATGGGAACGAGTCGGAGGGTGGTGGATTTGCAGGCGTGCAGCTAGGAACCAAAGTCGTGTGCTTTGGCGTCCAGAGGTTAGTGTGCAAGTTTAACCTGTGATGATATAGTCATTTAATGTTCACTATAGTAAACAATATAGTTCGGAAACCTCTAGACAATATTTGTCAAATTTGCTTATTATTTACCATGTAAACACGAGAATCCTGGAAGCTCTTGAAGGTCTTATATTAAAAAAAAAAATACGTGAGAGTTATGAAAGTAGGGCAGCTACTACACAAGCTATTTTTAAGCGATTATTCTGACCTCTTGTGGCACAGGACATGACATTGTTTCTGTCGCTGCGAGTTGAAGGGAAATTTATTGGGTTGATGGTCGACAGCAGGTAGGACGCACAGACACAGAGGCCCAACTATCTCCGGCATGGTGGGTGGGCAAGTCGGGTGCAGAGTAGTGCAGACAGAACACAGGGCGTACAGAACTACAACTATCTCTCTCACATGGTATTCGTGAGTTGGCTTCAGGCAGGGCAGAGAATCAGAGAACCAAAGACCCAGGGAACAGGAAAATTAGGCAGGACAGTGCATTCTGCAACTGTTTCTTATACGGAAAAAGAAAGAAATCTTCTGTAAGAAAAAAGTATCAGGATACATTTCATACAGTTCAAGGTATCTTGATACATATCATGCTAAAAATGTCTCTTGAAATGTATACAGAAGTTTGTTATAGGTGAAAAATCTGAGAGCCGGAGTTTTGCCGGGGCCGGTCTCGGTTTGGCCATGCCGATTTAGACAGGTCACGTGTGATTGGCCAGTAGAGGGGTACGTGCAAGACCACCGAGTATCTCGGTGGTCTCGGTATGTGACATCAAGGAGCCATCTTGCCTCCATGGATGTAGGGGGTGAGGCTTCTGGTAACGAGTAGCACTGGTGGGAGAGTGGGAGGGGTAACGTTAGGTAATTCAGTGTTACCAATTAAAATCTAATACTGGCATCCAACAAGTTGATAAGAATATTTGTCCACAATAATAGTACATAGTATCCCATTCTTTGGCGAGGCAGTCTCATTCGAAGGTGTTTTAGAACTATTACACGTGACTGCACATATATACGGTACGATACAAACGCCGAGTTGTGAGTACTCCAGACCAGTTCATGTGTATTGGTGTGTTTGAAGACTTGGGGTGTGTTTGATGTGGGTCCGCCTCATCCCGCCAGCCCAGATATGGACTACTATTTGTTGAAAAGTGTCCGCCTTGTGAGAGCTTTGTTGGTAAGGCTGCCTTTGGTGGAGTGAGCAGTGGTGGGGAACTAGAAAGGTCAGAATATGAAATCATTCATCCACAGTCCAGGACAATATATAAAAAGCCTGAAAATTTTTAAAAAATTGCCTTACATTATTGAGGTACTGTACAGCCATAGCTGAAAGTACATGAGCTAGTAGTGGTGCAAAGCCACAGCCAATACTGGGCATAGAGTTCGAATAAGATAAGTTTCCACACTCCTCTGACTGTGATAGCACACAGCTCAACGAAATGTTAGTAATGTTGCTTTGGCACATTTTTCTTTCTTAGAATTACAAGTGATAGTTTATTGTACCCCATACTCATGTACTTTCAGCCATGGCTGTACATATTTTCATAAAATGTGTGTTTGTTTTTAACTTGCACAGTTTCAGTAATGCACGAACATTTTATTGCAAGCAATAGTTCCATATTTTATTAATACTAAAAGGAAACTATGTTGTATTGATAGAAAGGTAGTATTGTCCCCGACTCAACCGATTCAAGCACTATGGAAATTTTCCTCCTGTCTCACGGTTCATGCAATTTCGTTCCCGTTATTCATTTCAAACAAAATCCTTCGCGTATCTTTGTGAATAAACAAAGTCTCTCGCAAGCAAATAATAATAAAAAAAAGTCTCGCATGCCTCAGTGAATGAAAAGAGATTCATGGCATGTGTTAGTAAGAAAATATTTTCTGTACTGTATGTATTAGTTGAAGAAGAAAAGTCCCTCACATGAGAGAGAGAGAGAGAGAGAGAGAGAGAGAGAGAGAGAGAGAGAGAGAGAGAGAGAGGACCGACACAGAAGACAGGGAGGTGGTGTGGCAATCTGCCTTAAGGAAGGTCTGCAGGCATACAGACTGGACATAGAGACACCACCTTTGACAGAGGCGGTGTTTTCTCAGAGTAGTGATGGCTAATGGCACAGGCCTCCTACTCTGTGCCATGTACCGCCCCCCAAGACAAGGCCCTGCCCCCATAAACTTCCTCACGGAGCACCTGGACGACCTGTTGACACGTCATCGCTGCAGGCATGTCCTCATCGTGGGTGACTTAACCATCACATGGAAGGAGTCGCCTACGAAAACCTACTGACAGTGCAGGGACTGACAGACTATGTCACTTTCCCAACCCATGAAAGTGTGGAACACTGGACCCCGTCATCACAGACCTGGGCGAGGGCACCGTCACCTGTCACCAGCTTGGACAGGTTGGGAGCTCTGACCATCATGCCATCCTGACCAAGACAGAGGTGGGTGGTGGCACGTGAGGATGCCATCTCCCGCACCATATGGCTGTGGGACAGGGCAGACTGGTCCTCGTTGAGGAGGGACCTTCAGCGTACGGACTGGGGTGCCATCCTGACTGGAAGCGCAGACGCCAAGGCCAGGGCTTTCACCGAGCGGCTAAAGTCTTCTCAGCATCAGCATGTTCCTCACCGCCAGTAACACGTCGAGACCCACCGATCAGCCCTGGTTCGGGTATCGATGTCGGCTTGCAGCAGAGAGGAAGTACTCTGCATGGCTGCGATACAAGAGGAACAGAACCCTACGCAACAAGACTCTTCACCGCGAGGCAAGTAGGAGCATGGCAGCCACCAGCATGTGGGCACAGCGGAGGTGGGAAAATGACCTCCGCTCGAAGCTGTGTGGACCAGGAGTGGGTAGCAAGACCTGGTGGTCCCTTATTAAGGAGAGACAAGGTACCAACCAACAGGAAACCATCCCTCCTCTCACTAGGCTAGACGGCACCACGGCAATGAGCAGCAAGGAGAAAGCTGACCTGCTGGCTGACACTTTCTCAGCCAAGATGACCGTCGCCGACCCGAACAGGCCTCCACCTCAGCTGGCACAGGAGTGTGACCAGGAATTAACAATGGTGGAGGTGACACAGGGGAGAGTAGAGCACCTCCTAAGAGCAGTGGACGTCAGGGAAGGCATCTGGGCCGATGATGTGAGCCACAAATACTACGCCACTGTTCGAGTGATCTGGCAGGACCTCTCACTGAGGTGTTTACCTCTTGTGTCCGGGAAAACGCGTGGCCCTCCATATGGAAAGAGGCTCGTGTGGGTGCCTGTACACAAGAGGAAATCCAGAACTAACCCTGCCAACTACAGGCCTATCTCTTCTCCCTGTCTGTGATTGGCAAAGTATTCGAGAGGATAGTGGTAGAGACCCTCACCCACCACCTTGATGACAAATCCCTCTTGTCAAACCATCAGTTCGGGTTTAGATCTGGCCCGCTCCACCTCGGACCTTCTTATGCTCCTCTCCAGGGACTGGCAAGACTCCCTGGATAATGGCCTGGATACTATTGTCGTTGCTCTTGACATCGCAGGTGCCTTTGACCGTGTGTGGCATGCGGGCCTGCTGGAAAAGCTCCGTGCCAAGGGCATTAAGGGTCACCTCTTGATGCTGATGGGTGACTACCTCCACGACAGGACACTCCATGTAGTGGTCAATGGGCAGCAGTCCAGGAACCTCCCAGTAGGGGCCTCAGTCCCTCAGGGATCTGTGCTGGGACCGGTTCTCTGGAATCTATACATGGACGACCTTCTCAAGACCTTGCCAGCACTCTCTGCATATGCCGATGACTGCACACTCTCCCGCTCTTACTCTCGCCAGGATAGCCAGCGAGTAGTTGCTTGACATCAATCAGCAGCTACATGAAATAAAGAAGTGGGGAGAGCGCTGGCAGGTGAACTTTGCACCTGAGAAGACACAAGCCATGGTGGTTTCTCGGTCCCGGCAGCCTCACAAGCTGTTGAGGGAAAAATGAAGTTTGGCTCCGTCACCCTCCCACTCCAAGGACCACGTCAAGATCCTTGGAGTGACCTTCGATGCGGAGCTCCGCTTCGATAAACATATCCACCAACATCGCCCATCAGGCCTCCCTTCGGGTCTCTGCCTTACGTAGAGTGGCAGGCTTCCTGGACAAGCGTGGCCTTATGACACTCTACAAGGCACAGGTAAGGCCCCACCTTGAGTATGGGGCTCTGACGTGGATGTCCTGCACTGCAACACACCTGCAGAGACTTGATAAAGTGGAGCGAAGAGTGCAGCGTGTGATCAAGAACAACAGCTGCCCTCCTCCCTCACAAGACATACCTGCCCTGGACACACTGGAGCAGCCGCCGGGATGTTGCTGCTCTAGTGGTCCTCCACAAGGCACAGGTACAAGAGGTGCAGCACCTGGCAGGACTTAGGCTCCCCCCGCGTGAGGCTGTGAGAAGCACGAGAACGGTGCTCTCCAGCCAAGAGCAGGTTGGGGTGCCGAGGTCACAACACCAGTCAGCACCAGAGGACCTTCACTGCCAGAACTTCAAGAATGTGGAATGTGTTCACTGCAGCAGCTCCCTCCATGCAAGACCTGTCCATCCAACAAGTGAAGGTGGCTGCTCACAGGTGGCGAGGAACATTACCAACGCGCCATCAGACACATATAATCATTCAAATGCGGCTTTTAAGATAGTGCCACGAGGAAAAGTGGCACTTTAAGCCGCACATTAGTGTACAGTGAGCTGTTCTAACTGTTTAGCCATGTACAGCTACCAGAAAGTTTAGAAAAAAAAAAAAAAAAGAAAGAGAGAGAGAGAGAGAGAGAGGAGAGAGAGAGAGAGAGAGGAGAGAGAGAGAGAGAGAGAGAGAGAGAGAGAGAGAGAGAGAGGAGAGAGAGAGAGAGAGAGAGAGAGAGAGAGAAGAGAGAGAGAGAGAGAGAGAGAGAGAGAGAGAGAGAGGAGAGAGGAGAGAGAGAGAAGAGAGAGAGAGAGAGAGAGAGAGAGAGAGAGAGGAGAGACGGAGAGAGAGAGGAGAGAGAGAGAGAGAGAGAGAGAGAGAGAGAGAGAGAAAATGTGATTCGTTCACAAGCCAATTCTAGTCTCAAAGCTTCATAATTATCGCCACAGCTTTTTTTTTTTTTTTTATCAAGCATGATACCTACATATTTACAAAATTTTCACTTACTTCATGACACCAGTAATGAACACATGGGGAGCACTACCACCATTCATCACATTGAACCAATCGCCACTTATTGTCATCAACTACCACCATCACCATCACTACCATTCACTTCACTATTATGTTACCACTCCAGCATTCACTTATTGTCATCAAGCGACCACCATCACCATCACCATCACTACAATTCGCTACACTATTATGTACCACTCAACATTCACTTATTGTCATCAACGACCACTATCACCATCACTACCATTCACTACACTATTAT
Organism: Petrolisthes cinctipes; assembly: GCA_033782935.1. NCBI lineage: Eukaryota > Metazoa > Arthropoda > Malacostraca > Decapoda > Porcellanidae > Petrolisthes > Petrolisthes cinctipes. Next base: position 10,400 of record JAWQEG010009090.1, read on the forward strand.
GCACTACTCAACATTCACTTATTGTACGCAAAAAAAAAAAAAAAAAAAAAAAACTATTATCCATTGCACTGTACTCTCACCATTCAATGTCCTCATTTAATAAACAATTAGGGTTAAACTTTTCCACTGTCAATGCAATTTGTGATGCATTAATTTTCTAGTAAACATGGTGCATTTTTTAACTACTAATAAGGTCAACATTTACAGGGGAAAACCATATATTGTCTGGGTTGAGGTGATAATTCTTTTTTGGTACATTGGAATGCCTTGATTCCTCCAAAGTATGCTAGGAAACAGGACCAGAAGAGCAGAAATAATGGTGTTCTGTTGCTTGGAATAGTTTAGAGGATTCAATTGCTCGAGAATTACCAACACAAAACTTGCCCCTTAATCCCATTCGTCTACAATTAAAACATATCACCATCACCAGTATCACCATTATTACCCATACCACCCACTCTTGCGAAGGGGGAGACGATAGCACAATGGATAGATAGAGCGATGGACCATCTTTTTTTTTTTTTTACCTTAACCTCGGGACCCTCAGCAATTCATAGCAAAGAAGAGAATCCAAGAATTACGGTACAGCTCCTCTCTTCAGATAAGGACGTGTAAGAATATTGTATCGTCAATCACAATCCAGTGATGCAGAAAGGGAGCAACAACACCTTGGAGCTACATTGTCTCCACCTACTAGTGCGAATATGACACATCGAAAGCACCAAATACATCTCCACGCTTCGCTCAATAATCTCTGGACCTTACGAGAATCAAGGACTACCGATAGCCTTCACAGTCCCTAAGTTGAGAAAAATGCACACAACAAGTAACTGTCACAAATCACTGTATTTAGATATTTATGGTACAGTCGGCCTCAGGAATTCGTATACACAACTGTGATATCAAGGGTTCGTAACAACTAGACAATTTTTAACATCAATTTCCAAACACCAAAATTTTCTAGTAATGTTATTTGGGTAAAACTTGAATTAGTCAGAAGAACAATCATTACAGTATGTGCAGAATAATGACCTCTTTTAACCAGTGCTCTGTGTAGGAATTCCTGAGGCCAACTGTACATTATCATCACAACCATGCAACACACATTAATGTTTCCGCCACACTACAGTTCACCACACATTACCACCACCATAAACGCCACTTCAACACTTACTTCCAACATGACCACCAATACGCACAATATTACAAAAAAAGATAGGATCAAAACAAGTGAAAAGCAAGTGTCAGTTTGAGGCTATATTTTCTTGTATAATTATCACAGCGTAGCTCATTGGTCGACCCCATAGTACTGCATGTCGCCACACACACCACTAAAAAAAGGGTATAGAATAATGCCATATTGGAAGGTACAGTCGGCGGTAGAAGTCCTGTAGCCACATCTGCCAAGTCATGAAGTAAGTAAGTATGGAAATATAAGCTTCACAGGCTCGTAAACTGAAAAAATTGAGATATATAGTAATTTACCCCCTGAATATCGTATTTCTGTATGGTGAATGTGTTTATTCGATGATTAACCTTTATGTTATCATTCAAAAAACGTTAAGTGTGGCGACAGGACTTTTGCCGCCGACTGTACGGTACCGATTCCTTCAAACTACATTAGGAAACAGACTCTATCATCTAAATTAATATGCAGTGTTTCTTAGAATAGTCTGGGGGAATCATGTACTACTTCCTGATTCCACAACATGTATCACCGATGTATAAAAATAATGGATACATACATACCCTGGAACACAAGTGACGGATCGGATACATAGATTTAACCCCTAATATGTTTCTTTTCGGACCATTTTCTTGTGGGTACTTTGGGCAATCAAACGTAAAAGGTTTTTGTGTACAGTTGTAGTGAGTATATAATTTTTCTCTCTTGTTTTATCATTATATTTGAGATTATTGTATCATTACTGATTATCAAAACATGGTCTCTTTGCCAATGACCTCTATGGCCATTTTCTCAGCTTATTACTTATTACAATCTTCCTATGTTCGTTAGGGAGAAAATATAGGAAAATATTTGGTTCGTGATTCCTCCAAACTATGTCACGACCCAGATTACTTGTTAAAGTTACTTGTACACTGGAGTAGTCTAGTACTTTCAATAGACGAGTTGCCTGTTCTGGGAAAGCATTACTTGTTCACTCTGCCATGTAATTGGATGTCTCTGGTATAAGTCTCATTAAGTTTAATGTACAAATTGCGTTGATAGAGATATGATAACTTTAATTTTCCCGGCTGGAAGAAATCAGCCGCCATATTGCGATGACGTTATACTACACATAGCAGACGACGCTTCACTCTCCAGACCATTGTTGTAATCAAAGACAAAAGTCGTGTCGTTGTCTTGTCCGATGATTTGATATAACTCGTGAAACATAATGAAAGCCCCACCACAATAAAGTCCATGCCCAGTATGGTTAGCTCTTTACCATATGTTTCCACCAAATTTAACGACACGACTTTTGTCTTTGATAGTACAGTAATATATATCAAGAAAATTACCACTATAGCCACTGTAGAAGCACCAGCGATTCTTCTTCTGGCCAAAAGACAACAATTTGGATCTCAAAAATAAATATTGGAGTGTCGATTTATATAGCTTTCATTCACAGTAAAATGTAAAGAAACTCAATCTATGTGAAAACGTGACGTCACGATTCACCACAGGGCGTATCGTGGTCACATGATTTTTCGCCTACTTCTTCTCTTATTTTTTCCAGTATGTGTGTTATTTTTGTAATAATTTGGTTGCCACAGTAAATTTTGGGGTATCTTTAAGCAATTTAATTAAGTACCACACTTAAATAGTTTTGTTACATGCAACTCGTCTATTGTCTTCAATGTACGATTTAGGTAGCATAGTGTAAAGGAATCAATAACTCTTCAAATGATCCATTATATAATTATTATTACCCCATTAAACAACTTTCAATAAATCGTCCGTGGTGGGCTAAAATGGTGGAATGAGATTATACAGTTGCAGTCAAAAGTTTCGATGAACATTAGAGTGACTCATACATACATACATACATACATATACCCGGCCTTCATCTCCACTCTGTAGGTAGCCCCGTCACGTCGCACACCCTCCGAAACACAAATGCCCAAATGTAGAACTCACCCCCCCCACACACACACTCCATAGCTTAACCCCCCAATCCCTGTTGGAGGAGGGAGCAACCCCCACAGCACAACCGCATCTCCTTGTGGGATTATAATCGGTACAGCTATGTTTGCATCCATACCAAGGACCGACAGCAAAAGCTGGTTTACCCCTGCCACTTCACTTCAGGGCAAACTCCCCCTCCCGCATCCAGCCGGTCCAAGGGCCACATTCAATGCAGACCCCTCCCTCAAGGACCACGAATCCGCGTCACTCTTCAAACTTTCACCACCCTCTTATACTCGTTTCTCTCATGTGCAATCACTCTGCCTTGCTCCACAGATATACTGTACCTCTTCCACTCAGGGCGCCTTTCACAGTGTCCATCCATATCCTCTGTGGCTTTCCTCTCCTCCTTACCCCTCCCACACTGAAGCCCCCTATCCTTTTCACCATTCTTTTTTCCTCCATTCTCTCCACATGTCCAAACCATCGTAACATACACTGCTCTGCAAGCCCTACTAACTCTCTTGACACTTGTCCTTCTCCTCACTTCCTCATTCCTTACTTTATCCGTTCGAGTCACACCACACATGCTCCTCAGACATCTCATCTCTACTACATTCAACCTTCTCTTCTCACTTTCTCCCATATTTCATGTTTCCGCTCCATACAGTGCAGTAGGTACTGATATCTCTTCGTACAACTTCATCTTTACATCCATAATTCTAAGTGACTTACAGTCAAACATCCTATTCATTCCTCTTAGCACCTTTCCTATCTCAATTTTACTCTAGATATTACCTCTGTCTCTATTTTGCTATCCACGGTCACCTTTGACCCCAAATATTTAAAGCACTCCACCTCCTCCAATATTTCACCATCTAGCACTATATTCATCCTTCTACCCTCTGCTCCCCTCCTACATCTCATTACTTTACTCTTTGCCGCGTTCACTCTCGGTTTCCTCCTCCTGCACACCCGTCCAAACTCCTGCACTAACATACTCAGTTCCTTTTCTGACTCTGCCACCAATGCCGTATCATCAGCAAACAGTACGGTAATTGGTTTAGGCCCAACTCTCTACCTCTGCTGTCCACCAAACTCAGTCCTCTCTCCATTAACCTAGCAATTACTTTTTCTTACCACACCGTACATATAAATATTAAACAACAATACACATTGACTGATGAGATGACAGTGAGAGGTACAGTTACGGAACAAAGAACCTGAACACCAGTGGCGACCCCTGGCAACCATTCCCATAGTAAACACGGAAGTAATAGTAGAAATTCATGAATGGAGGGGCAACGTTTGTATCGTAGTGTGTGATTGGTCGATGCATCACCGTCACTCATTGCCATGTATTCATATATTGGAGAAGGTTATCAGTACGAACATGTCTCGTAGTTGAGGTAATAAATATTCACTCTGTGTTATAAGGACACATAATATCTTATGTATTTTACACAGCTGATAATTATTGATAAACTGTATTAATTAATGGGACTCATAATAACACAATGTAGTTGATGATATTTATGGTGACACCAACATCACTTCTGGCTGTCGGTTCAGTATGAGACCGAAGCCTCATATATTTGAATAAATCATAAATGTTATCAAGTGAAATACATATTTTATGAGCGTGTATTTCTGTACACTTTACTAATGAAAAAGTAATTGAAAGATAACGTTGGTGGTAATAATCTTTATACTGATGTTGGGAGGAACCGTGTAGTATAGGCATCAGTTGTTCATTTAACTGATACTGGCAAAACACTAAGCAATTAGTACACAGAGGTCTGCTCCATCATTGATAAAAACGGATTAACATAATCTCTGATACCGAAAACATTCCTCATTGGAGATGTCCGTCACAAAATTGAGCTGTTGAGCTGTAAGGGTGAGGTATTATAGCCTTCTCAACGGCTTCACATTTATAAGTTTCTTCCCCTATATTAGAGTATTATGTTCATATACAACTTGTTTTGATAACGTTATGTATTATCCTCATAGCCATTTTCATGGATTTGCATTAACCATTTTCATAGAATTACATTAACATTTTTAAAACAGTTTAATTCCTTCAGACTGTGCAAGAAGACTGTAATAGTGTTGTAACCTTGTTATTACCGCGATCCTATGGCGTTACGTTTTTTCTTATGACCTGCTGTACTCAAACTTACAGCTCACAGACGACCTTAATTTGGATTCATCATTATGGTAAAGGAAATTTTATTCACATATCAATTGGTGTTATTATGATTATGGCAAAGGTTTCAGTAAGAAAATATAATATGATTTATTTCATTTATTCTATACCCAATAACTCATGCACCCAAACGTTGCCATTACTTAATGCTGACATACCCAGTGACCAGTCCAGCCTCTGCCCTTCTCAATCACGTCCCGCAGTATTTCGGGAACAGAAGCCACGTGCCTGAACACAAGTTCGGGCTTCCTCCTCAGTATTTCCCACTCTCTATTGGCGTGTTTCACTAGTTTACGTGAGGTTTTTTCCTGTGCTGGCTCCCACACATTAACGATATTTGCCCATATGTTTTCAATGGGATTAAGGTCGCATGCTTTGCTGGGCCAGTCGAGTAGTTCCAACTGTTGCTGATCTTGAAACCATCGTATGACGATTCTAGCAGTGTGTATGGGGCATTTATCTTACATGAAGATAAACCTCTACGGAAAGGGTAGAGGCGTAGGCCCGTACTGAAGGAAGCATTACTTCTTCCAGTATTTCAATGTATTTTACTGCATCTAGACGTCCCTCAATGTCCGTCAGTTCACCTAAACCGTGCAAGAATATTCTACCCCATAAGTTGGCAGTGACGTGACCACTCCTTGTAACCACGTTGGGGTGGCCAGGTTGCCATAGACAATATCATAATATTGATATTATAACAATGATGAATGTAACAGTAATAATTCTTATGGATCGTGACTAATATTATCTTTGCTTCATTGTGACTACTATAATCTCTGTTCTATTTTCATTGTGTCTACTAGTATCTTTGTTTTATCTTCAATATTTTTATTATTTGCTCTCTTATTAGGCCTAACATTGCATTTGTCAATAACCTCATGTCGTCATTATCATTGAAATATTGTTACAGATAATGGCAACCTAGCCACTCCAACCCCCGCCCCTTATTTCTCTCTGTCGCTTCCTCCCTACCTCCCAGCACACCCACTTTCATCACTCACCTCCGCCTGTACAGTCACGAGCATAAGTTTCTTTACCCCCCTGGCGAGAGTTAGGTCGAAGTCGTGGTTGGATATGGACTAGACGAACAAAAATGGACCAGTTCATAATATTGGGATGATGCTTCATGTCACGGTAGGTGTTCACTTGAATACAACAAATTTTACGCCGTCATGAGATACTGACTCCCAGTGTTCGTTTGCCTGGCCCATATCCAACCACAACTTCGACCTCATTCTCGCTATGGGGGTAAAGAAACTTATGCTCGTGACTGTACCCTAGCCCCCGCAATCCCTCTTTGCCATATCCCGCCTCTATAGACTCTTCCCCTTGTAGCGCACATTTAATTAAGGATCTGAATGGTGTAGGGACGTGCCTTTGACCTGAAGAAGCAGTAGCGAAACGTCGTTAGAAAAGGCTCTTCCTCATAATAATAATAATTATGGTGTTGTTCTTCAACCATTATCATCATCATCATTAATATTATTAAATTATGAAAAGGACTAGCATTATACCTGATAAGGCCTTGCGGCACTGTCTTATATAAGAGCATAAAGAGGCAAAATGGTGTATTATGAGTGTAGAAAACTGAAGCTATGTTGGATTCGATATTAGGCAAAAGGTTCACCAGAGACAGGAATTACATTAAATCGAATATTAGAAAAAAATATGAGATTAACTTACGAGATGAAACATCATCAGATATTTTCGTCAATACACTCTTACCTTTCGTTATTCCTGCGCCAGCAATGAAGTTTCCCATGGAATGTTGAGCAGAAACTCATCGCTTCACACGACACGATCCCAAAAGTACAGGCCCTCGTCAGAGTAAAGTTGAGCAAAGCGAAGTCGGTGTTCATTGTGTCACTCACTTAACTTCTCTTTTATAGCAGGCGTCCGATGGTGTATACCAGCTTCGTGTAACCTTTTTCTCACTGTCCTTGGAGTAACTTCAAGTTAAGTTCCAGCTGTTCCCTGATGGCGACAGCGTTCGTGAAGGGGTCTGCTGCTGTTGCTTCACGTATGGCTTCATTCTGAGCTGGTGTGGTTTCTCTCGGGCGCCCTGACTTTGGGTGATTATCGAGACGTTTTTCCTCATCGAATCTTTGTAGCCAATTCCCGTGATATTTCAGAAGGTGTTAGACCAGCGTCTCTCATACCCACGATGCGTCCGCGCTGAGTAATCTTAGCTGAGTTCATATTGACTGTGGATACCGCCGAGGTGAGTGGAGCGAATGTCAGCATATTGCCAGGAGAACGTCAGACGAAACCTATGGTTCCAAGATGGTCTTGAGACTTTAAGAACCATAAATGCGGATTGTTTCAACTGATCCGAAAAATCGCTTACTGCTCACAGTAACTTGTACTTGTAAGTTAAACTGCTTTATATGAATCTTATATACTGTATACACAAAAGACCCCCATTTTTTTTTAATGGGGTGCTCATGTGAGGGAAGGCCATGAGAGAGGTTGTAGAATGTAAAAAACTTATAAATGTGAAGCCGTTGAGAAGGCTATAATACCTCACCCTTACAGCTCAACAGCTCAATTTTGTGACGGACATCTCCAATGAGGAATGTTTTCGATATCAGAGATTATGTTAATCCGTTTTTATCAATGATGGAGCAGACCTCTGTGTACTAATTGCTTAGTGTTTTGCCAGTATCAGTTAAATGAACAACTGATGCCTATACTACACGGTTCCTCCCAACATCAGTATAAAGATTATTACCACCAACGTTATCTTTCAATTACTTTTTCATTAGTAAAGTGTACAGAAATACACGCTCAAAAAATATGTATTTCACTTGATAACATTTATGAATTATTCAAATATATGAGGCTTCGGTCTCATACTGAACCGACAGCCAGAAGTGATGTTGGTGTCACCATAAATATCATCAACTACACTGTGTTATTATGAGTTCCATTAATTAATACAGATTATCAATAATTACCAGTTGTGTAAAATACATAAGATATTATGTGTCCTTATAACACAGAGTGAATATATATTACCTCAACTACGAGACATGTTCGTACTGATAACCTTCTCCAATATATGAATACATGGCAATGAGTGACGGTGATGCATCGACCAATCACACACTACGATACAAACGTTGCCTCTCCATTCATGAATTTCTACTATTACCTCCATGTTTACTATGGAAATGATTGCCAGGGATCGCCACTGGTGTTCAGGTTCCTTGTTCCCCAATGTCCATAAGAGTCCAATATATACAGAATGTGTGCGTGTGCGTGTGTGTGTGTGTGGAGCCTTATGTACCATTGCTCAAAAAACTATCTGAAAAATAGGGTGCGATGGCTCTCATAATAAACAAGACTTCACGCCTTATCCTCTACCATTTACCAGAAACTTTTGTCCGATTTGTCTTATTGCAGTTGCCAAATTTTTTCAGATACTTTTTTGAGCGAGGGTACAGTACCTCTCATTGTAAGCTCATCATTTCGTCTTGACCACTGAGGAACGTGGCAGTGTCCACCGAAGCTGTTTGGTAATACACTTTCGCCTGCCAGTGTGGATTTCCTTTTCGTCTAAGACAATCACGCCAGAGTGATTCCTTCAGCCCATCTTGTCATAATTTTTTTTTTTTTTTTTTTTGAGAGAGGTTTGTCTTGATAAGTGAAAACCTGCTTGTGGACCATTAGAAACTGATACTAAATTTAGTCAAAGGAATCCAATCCAGCTCAATGCTAAATCTAATAGAACCCTGGACATGGTTTACTGAAGTCACCCCATGTGTATCGAAAATTTTGTCCACAGCTCGACATTCCCTCGCTTTGTTATGCTGACTTCATAGTTGTATCAAGCGGGTGTCTAACGGGAAAATGTGTTAAATCTTTATTCATTATTAAATCTAATGTGTTGAGCTTAGTCTTACAAAACATACACTGTGATACACCTTGTTGCTACAAAAATGGGGAGTAGAAATGCATACAACGGTACACCATAAAATATACAACTATTCTCATAATTATGGCTGTTTTTACCATCGCCACTGCCTCCTTGATCACCACGATTCACCGCTACATAGCCTAAGTAATTACCACACCAGTTTCCAATACACCAACCATAACCCCAGCCATAAAAATAATATACCATCCCCAGTACACTATCCACAGCATCACCGTTCACAACACTAGACTTTTCTGTAAATCAACTTAACTCTACCTTCCATCACACCATCTACCACAACATCAGCCTTCATTATACCAACATTACTGCATAAACCCGATACACATGATCATCACAACACTAACCAGCTTTCAATACGTTATCCAATGTACAATCGCGCATCACAATTCCTAGCCCAACTGAGTCTAAGCCCGAGATCTGGAGCGGGCGGTTACTGGACGACAGCCCAACCAAAGCCTTTATTGTGGGGTACTGATGGTGTAATGGTTATCATGCTCGCCTAGCAAGCGAGAGATCCCGGGTTCGATTTCCGAGTCAGTGGAATTATTGGACAATTTTCCCAGTCAGCTATATCCCTGTTCACCTTGGAGTAAGTAGGTACTCGGCTGTAAGAGCGAGGATTGTTACCTTGTAGGATGGGGTAACATCATGAGTCGATAGGCATAAAGCCCAACATTTTTTTTTTTTCCTTCATTGGTTCAAAATGTGTGTAGTCTGGTGATGGTTGGGTGGGCTGTCGTCCAGAAACCGCCTGCTTCAACTCAAGTGGGCTAGGGATTGTGTTGCGCGACTGTACATACATCAGCTATCAATATCAGTAGTTACAACACCAGGCTTATTAAAATACCAACACCAACCATCGCATCATATATCATACCGTGAGCCTTCACTACATTATCTTGATTGTTGCACACCATCACAATAACCACTAACACCGTGAGAAACAATTCTGAATAAAAATCATGTACAGTCTGAAAAAAAAAAAAAAAATTGGAACCACCCCTTTAACAGTGTGATGTAATGTTGGTACGCCTGACTGGGGCGTGTCATACCTCTGCCACCCTCCCTGTCCCTCTGGCCTCCGTGCTCCAGGCCATTGTCTCTCAGTGGCTCATGGCAGGCAAGTGGAGATGACGTTCTTTCACCAAGTGCTATTTCTTCTGGGTATTTCACTGTTATTTTTGTTCTAAAATACTCAAACGCATTTCCTTATGTTTAATAATGAATAGTTAAATAGTAAAAGTTCTTGAACACTCAAGATTTAATTTAAAATCGGCTAAACTTTTGATATAAAAAAGTTATCACTGCCGCGGCCCGCATATTATCGGCCGGGGCAAAGACGATATGCGTCCAGCATGTGTCGGATGACACGTGGCACCAGCTTCCCAGTCGGCAGAGTACCAACTCTACACCGCTTACTCATGTTAAAATTAACGTAGGGGTGGTTCCAAAACTTTTTCTGCAGAGTGTACATCAAGAGTGGCAAATATTTACTTTTTTGTATGTTTATGTTTTAGAAACCTAACATAAAGGTAAATAGCCAATGTCATTATGTTCCCTTCATCTCACCAGCATTGTCTCACCCTTAGCAGCAATTCACTTCCAAGTAGTATCTCACTGACACGCATTATTGCCCCATTTACAAAGTTCTACAAACAGCCTGCCGACCATAACTTTGTATGTTTGTACTGCACAACTGAATGTGAAATTGATTGTCACTCGTTCCCTTTCTTTACACTTTACCTCACTTATGGTTTGTTGAATGTTATGGTAGTGGTATTTTTTCCATCACAATATTTTTGAGCTCAAGGATAAATACCAAATCTTGCTTTTACTCTACTTTCCGTTCATTGTTTTCAGAACATGAAAGAAACTAATCTATTATTTTTCTTTATACGATCCTATTTTTTTCAGTATATTAAAGTAATATCGTATTAATCGATATTCAGTTTCAATATGTCAGGGAAATGTAATTCTTACTCTTGTTCTAGGCAATCCCACAGTTAGGCGACGGCCTCACCTCACTCACACAGTAATCTACCAGTGCATTATAGATAAATTAATCTTGGCTTCCTGGAGGGTGGCTGTCTGGTTTTGAATTATTGTTATTACAAACGCGTAAAAAAGTATTGAACTAACTAATGTGATGAAAAAAGGCTTATACTTTGATATAAACATGTTAATAATGGGAAAATGTTACAGTCCACTTCCATTCAAATTATCAGAGTTGGTCCTTTGTCAGTGTTATGCTGGCGAAATATAACACTATCAATTAAATTCGTCAACGTGTATGATTTGTGTTCGTTCTATCATACTGAGCTCTCTCGTTTAGCCAGTAGCGGTGTCTTGGGCGTATCCTCTTCCCCAGTAGAGTCGCCACCGTCTCGAGTCAGCGCCTCTTTCGGTACTAGGGAGTCGGTTCTGTACTCCTCAGGTGGCGGTAGTCTGCCCTCTACCCCTGAGAAAGGCAGAAGGTGTGGATTGATGGGGGGCGCTTGACGGGGATGGCCAGAGGGAGGCCGAGGGAGCTTTCTTGGCAAAGTAGCTGAGCGTGGAGGGTCGTGGTGGTGGTGGAGGTGATGGTGGTGCTCAGGGGAAACGCTGACGTGAAGGGCGCATGGGGGAGGTGTCGTACACGAAGGTTGCTCCCTCCCATAAGGAGTTCCAGCCTGAAATAAAATTATGAAAAGGGGACCATGTATTTTCAGATTTAAAACATAATATTATCAGGAAGTGTTATATCATGAGCAGAGATGTAGGAATACATTTTAATGGTGTTTTGAAGAAACTTTAAAATAAACTTTCTATACAGACTGGCCTGGTACTTTACCGTGGAGGGGACAGGGGCGAACTTGTAGTGTTGGGGAGGGAGGAGGGTGGCGGGAAGGGGCAGGGGATCAGGAGGCCGCGACCCCTCCTGCAGGGGGATCAAATCCGGGTCGGCATCACTCTCAGGATCAACCTAGGGAAGGGGGAGAGAGAGAGCGAGGGAAGCTTTAATATTATATTTCAAATATATGTATTGTGCCTTGTCAATCTCACACGGGTCGACCATGATGGGAGAGGGAGGTTGTTTTCTCTCCGAGGCTTACATTACATCCGTGATAGACGGGAAACTTCAATTGTTTAATCAATCATGTCAATTGAAAATATTACGGGTTTTAGATTCCCTCTGATATCTTCCTTGGTATTATACATTGACTTAAACAACAAGATTGCTCGCTTAGCTTCCCATAAACAACCAACTATAAACCTAATCGCTGAAAGTAACGATTAAAAGGCTAGACACTCCGCATCGTTCGCTCATTCATGTTTTGCTCCGTGATCATCATTGTGCGAGCGTAAATATTCTCCACACTCAACTAGGTTATAATATATATATTTTGTTGTCTAGCCTTTATGTGTGTGTGGTGTATATATATCGATATTAATAATTGCATATATATGAATATACAATATATCACTATATGTTAATACACATGTATGTACTGTACAGTCGTCTCCATTCCCACGTTCACCATGACATTCCAGCGTTGTCAGTGTGTGTACCCCACATGGTGTGAATCTCCCGTTTCGACTCCTGTATCCGAAACACATTCAAGTACGAGTCAGGCGGAGGGTGATGGAAGGGTAGGGGCTTTGGGAATTGTACGATGTTTTATGGAGGCCAGGTCGAACTGGGACTGAAAGAAGTATTGCAGTTTTTTTTTTTCTATACCTCAACCTCGGGGCTGTAGGCTATCAGTAGCCCGTAACCCTTGCGAGGCCCCGAGATTATTAATAGGGTGTCGCACCAGATGAGACAGTGGAGCTTCGTGATGATGTTACTGTAGCTTCTCTTCTGCCCCACTAGATGACGACACCTTATTTATACACGTCACTATCAGGAGAGAGCAGCTACACCGTCACTCACAGCATCTTGGAATATGGTCTGGCATCTTCTATGCTGTGAGTTGACGACGATGTAGGGGGTATTTTCTTGACGTGTCGGCGTAGCCAGGATAATTGACGAACAGCTGGACCCAGTTCACCTCTGGAAAATCTCAGACGTTTTCTCGTGGATTCGAATCCGGGCCCTTGGCATTAGCAGTCCGTCTCTCTATCCACTCTGCCATTGCCTCCTCAAACTACTACTAGTACTAACTTATACGTCAATGACATTAAACTATTACTTAATATACATTATGCTATGGTCAAACTGTGAAACGAGTCACATCGTGAAATATCTAAATATTTTAATCCGTCATTGAAATGAATGATTCACTCCGATTAGGTTAAGTGAGGTTAGGTCATATTTGGGTAAGGTAGGTCAGGTCAGGTTACGTTAGGTTAGGTTAAGTTAGGTCAGATCAGGTCATAGTTGGGTATGTTATGTTAGGATGGAATAGTTTAGGATAGGTCAGGTCATATTCGTTAAGGTAAATCAGTAATTTCACTGACTGACTAACATATTTAGACATTTCACGAAATGACGAGTTTTACATTGTATATAGGTATCAATATGCACGATTTACAATTATATGTATTATTTCCTATGTACAGTCCTATACCCTTCTTATCATATTTTTTACATACTGTATGTGTGTGTGTGCATATACATACAATATAGTTAGATGCAACTGAATGTAACACTCATTGGCTGTTTATATTCGTAAATATCTGACACTCCCTCTCGTCGTTCTTTTCACATCACCACTACATGTCAACTTGGCAAGGCTAGCTGCTCTCAATATCCAAAAAAAAAAGAAATGCGCTCCCCTTCACACACTTTCGCCCCCACTGTCGCTCACATTCACATACTCTCGCTGTTACGCTTGTCCACAGTCACACACTAGCTCACATTGACACACTCTTGGTCCCACTCTCTCTCGCTCCCACTCTCTCTCGCTCCTACTCTCACTCTCTCCCACTCTCTCTCGCTCCCACTCTCACTCTCTCCCACTCTCTCTCCTACTTTCGCCAACATTCTCCCGTAGGATAGGTATTGCCTGCGGTGACGTGGGCAGTACTCTAAGTGTCTCCCTCGGGCCTTCTGCCAACCTCTCTGTCACCTTCCACATCCTACAGGTCCTTCCAGGCTTAGGGCGGCTGTCTTTCATCCTTAAATCAATATCGCTCACGTTCACACTCTCACCCACTGACTCTCACATTGACACACACTCTCTCCCTCACTCCTTGTTATTCACACATATAAAATCTCACTCTATTTGACTTACGCACACTTATTCCCGCTCACATTTACATAATATTACCAATGTACAGTCACGAGCACTAATACGTATTCAGGTGTGCTTCGAATCCATAGAGACAGTAAATGAATACTCAATATGATATCCATTGGAAATATTTCGTTGGTGTCCGGACTGTTCAAAGCTTCAACCAAAGCTGTATACTTATTAGTGCTCATGAACGCACTGCAGGTATAAATTATAATTATTCGGATCAAAATCAAAAGGGCGTAAGCACCATAAGAATATTAGTTTGCTTGAATTTTCCCATCATGTTTTATGCAGTGAGTCTTCAAGTTGATATTGATGTATTCTTACTCAACGTACCATTTGGGAAGAACTTAAGCAAAATGTATTACATCATAGGTATTCGAATAATAACACAATTGCGCCTATTCCCATGCACTCATTCTTCTCACCAGACATTGGCAACGCTAAGTGGTAAACGCAGAAGAGAGGCCAACTGTATTGTAACGATAGTGAAGCCAGTCCCCTTTCAGCACATGTTTTGCTTCATCCAACAAAATTTGACCACCTCTCTCTCTCTCTCTCTCTCTCTCTCTCTCTCTCTCTCTCTCTCTCTTTCTCTCTCTCTCTCTCTCTCTCTCAAAACTCACACCTGCCCGCCGTCCCACGTCCTTTCCACTTCCCCCTTTGGGCTTGCTTAGGGCCTATCACTTTTCACCCCCTATCACTTCTCCTCTCCATCACCTCTTTCCCGTCTCATTCATCCGTATTCTCTCTCTCTCTCTCTCTCTCTCTCTCTCTCTCTCTCTCTCTCTCTCTCTCTCTCTCTCTCTCTCTCTCTCTCTCTCTCATTCTAATTTATCGAGTTAGGAAATAGAGACTTGTAATGTTAAAAATGAACTGGAATTTACATACCGTAGAGTGAATAAACCTTGTTATGTAAATTTCCAGGCCTGCGTCTCTTAAGTTTCTTGTAAATTTCTACAGAAGCAAAAAATAGCATTATAAAATGACAAAAAATAATTGATAAAATAATCGTTAATGTAAAAGCAGGACGAGTTAGACCTTTGCGTGTGTTCTTACCTACTGAGTCGAGCCATCTGTCATTATATAGTTCTTGAATGTTCTTTTTTGCTTCTTCCATTTTTTTTTTTTGAGTATTTTTCTGTCTTCTTTGGTTAGGCACCTGACTATCTTTAAATTGTTCCATTCTTCAGTGTCCTTCAGCTTCCTGGCATTTCTCAATACAGTGTCTATCATGTTACTACTAAGTAAAGTTATCTTTAGTTGTCACATTTCATCCTCTTCATATTTCCCCAGTCTGTTGATTTTTTCTATCTTTTTTTCGTCAGTCTCTTTTTCCATTATGGTTTGCATTATGTCTGTGATTTTGTTCATTTCTTCTTTATCCCTAATTATTTTATTCCTCATTTTATCTTCTTTTACTCCATACATTGTTATTGATTTATTCATGTCAATTGTATCTCTGACGAATTTTGCATATTTTTTTATACTTCTTTTATATGTCCATTTTCCTTTAATCTTGTTTCATGTTTTTTATCTTTTCTTTTTTCTTCAGAATATGTGTATATGTTTTGATAACTTCTTCCTTGCATGCATTTATTACTTCGCTTGCCTGTTCCATTTTCTCTTCAATTTCTTAATTTTTCTCTACACTGTTACTGGCCTTGACCTTTGACATCGGCTTCTTGTTTCATTTTGTTTATATCTTACTCCTGCTCTACTAGATTATTTTTCCAATTTCTAGTTCAGCTGACATCTCCTCCAATGCTATATCCTTCCTATTCATTTCTTTTACTAATTCCTCATTTCTCTTATTATCTTCTATTAGTGACTCACTTATATCAATTATTTCATCCTCCGGTTTTTTAGCTCTTATCACCTTCTTTAAATTTTCATATTCTACACATCACAAAATTCATTCTCCCTTTTCTTTCCCTGCCGTCTTGGCATGTTAGACTAACTCATGTTTGGTTTTTACTTATAGTTCAGTAGGCAACCTGCATTCACCATACTGAAATTCGCTGTATCAACTGTTCTGTCCTGGCTACAGCTGCCAGATTCATCCTTTCTTCCCTCTGTATTTACACTTTTGTTGCTTTATAATCACTGCACTTTTTCACTCATTACCCTCTTTTACTGATATGTGATCAACTTAATTAAACACAAGCTTGAC
Source organism: Petrolisthes cinctipes (assembly GCA_033782935.1). Lineage (NCBI taxonomy): Eukaryota > Metazoa > Arthropoda > Malacostraca > Decapoda > Porcellanidae > Petrolisthes > Petrolisthes cinctipes. The sequence continues at coordinate 27,074 of JAWQEG010009090.1, forward strand.
TCAAATCCATAACTAAACAAATAGTATAATGATGATTTCTGTTGGAGGTAATTAGACACGTCTGCCCTCCTTGATGTCTAGTGTGTGTGTTTGTGTGTGTGTGTGTGTGTGTGTTCAAAATATCATTAAACTTGAAAGAAAAATAAGTAGGCTAGTATGCTTTTGTTGATACATTGGTGTATATGTGGCATGTATCAAAGTCTAAGATACCAAGTCGGTCCGTACGCCGGTTGATGACGTTTTTACGACAGAAAACGGGTATGCTTAGAATTTGAGAAAACATTGATAACAATATTACTATTAATAGTTTATTAAAATTATATATCATGCTATTGTTGATACTATTATAATTATTTAAATATATAACTATCATATAATATTATCTATGGACAAAGGGGAACGGACCAGACTTCAACTCAAAGTGGGCAGACTTGGTTATATGAGGTAGGCCTATATATGAGAAAATATATGTGTAACTTTACTGTACAAATATTACGTCCCTAATACCAGCTTAATTGATGATTTCCATAATTTGCTCGTCTATTCCTTTATCTATAAAATTTCTCAAACTTAAGTCAGACGAGAGAAAAGAAGGCCTTACTGTGGGATGACATATATCAACACTGTCGGTCTCTGGGAAATGTTGGGAAATATATTGACAGTATTTAGTTATACTCGTATCTGTAATATTTTAGATTTTTTAGTACTATTGTGTTTAATCTGTAGTGCATAACAGCCGTGCATATTAGTCACGTGAACTGTTCCCTGATTATACTAAATTCAAGCCTCATTACAAGTCAATTGATATGTTAATTTATACGTATGGTGAGTGCTGGTATATATCCATAACCCCGGCAACCGCATGGATCAGAAGGGACGGCTGTGAGAATTTGTGAAATCATTGTTACTTATACTGTATTTGTAATTTTTTTTTTTTAATAACATGATGATGATCTTATCCTTAACGACTTCGTAAAATATTATGGCGAACCTTTGCAAAGTATATACGTGAAATTTATTTTAATCGAAAACAAAACAATCAAGATGAATATATATGAAACCAGAACGAATAAATCTCATTAAGTCACTTACCTGCATCTCTCTTTCTATGCAACTGGTGTGGTGGTCAATGAAGGTGGAAATGTGGTGTTGAAGGCGTGGAGTTGGATCAGTAGTGGTTGTGGTGGTGGTGGCTGTTGCGTCCCCTGCTTGTTCCTCCTTGACGGGCGTGTCCTCCCTCTGGTGGACGTGGTGGTGGTGCAGCTGGTGATGGTCATGTGGTCGCCGTCGCCTCGTGTGTAGCGTCAGGAGCAGGATGAGGACGATGATGATGAGGATGAGGCCGGCTCCGACACCCAGGGCGGCAGGGATAAGGGAAGGCATGGCTAGCAGACCCATAAACTTCTTGCTGTCACTACTGCCACCACTCGACGCTCTGACACTGCCACCGCCACCGCTGTTTCCCTCGTTGACCCCGTTTTTGCCATCACGAACTTCAGCTTCTGACGGCCCATCTGGCGGGGAAGAGGAGGAGTCATTTAAGCGCCAGTCTAATTTTTTTTATTGCCACCTCCCAACTGCTACGTAATTCTCATTGTTATATACCAGTAAAATTTATCGAACGATAGGGCAAACAAATCAAAACCACGATAAGAAGAAACTAATATGTTGTAAGAAGAATTAAGGGAATTTGGGACTACAGTAGCCTTTAAACCGTGCCACAAAACAGATCTCAAGACTTCCTTCCAGCTTCTGAACGAGAACCATTAGCAGCAATGAAATGTGAATGGGAAAACTTAACCTGAAATTAAGGAAACTGCAAATTAAAGAATGGCCTCCTCAAGAGATGATCGTATGGACACAAAGGCATATTTTCCCGAATCGTACACATAGTTATTTACACCAAACGTGGAAGAATACAACTATCATTTAATTAAGGGGAGAGTATACTTTTGGTACATTGGAGCGCCTTGATTCCTCCAAAGTATGCCAGAAAACAGGACAAGATTAACAAACATAATGGTGGCCTGTTGCTGGAATAATTGGAGGAATCATTATCTCCAAACATGCCAAAACTATACCCTCCCCTTAAAAAATATAAGTTATACTCAAAAGATGATGATGACACATACATACTCTTCTCAAACACACACACACACACATACACACACACTTTCTCACACACTAGCGCAGAGATCTCCTTACCTCGGTTGTGGTAGAGAGAGTTGGTAGAGCCCACGTTATTGAGAGTGAGATGGGAGGGGCGCTGTTCCCCTTCTCGTTGTATGCTGACACCAACACCTGATACGTCCCCCAGCACGAAGCCCATCCACCTGGCTCGGAGGGGAGAGGAGAGGAGGGGAAAAAATGGGAGGAAGGAGAGAGAGAGAGAGAGAGAGAGAGAGAGAGAGAGAGAGAGAGAGAGAGAGAGAGAGAGAGAGAGAGATGAGAGAGAGAGAGAGAGAGAGAGAGAGAGAGAGAGAGAGAGAGAGAGAGAGAGAGAGAGAGAGAGAGAGAGAGAGAGAGAGAGAGAGTGTGCAAGGATGAGAGACAGGGGATGAAGAAGAGGGGATGAGATTGGTAGGGAGCGAAAAGGTGATATGAGTGTGTGGAGAGAGAAGTAGTAGAGGGGGATATACGGGATACATGAAGAATGAATTAGAGGAGAGAGAAAGAGTATGGAGAAGGAAAAGGTGCAAAGAGGACAGTATAGGCAGGTGATGAAAGAAGGGTGACGTAATGTGAAAAATAGTAGAATGAAGGACGAAGAGTAAGATGGTTGAGATTTGCAGATTTAGTATGATGGAGAAATGGAGGAAGGAAAAGGTTGTAAAAGAGAGAGAGAGAGAGAGAGAGAGAGAGAGAGAGAGAGAGAGAGAGAGAGAGAGAGAGAGAGAGAGAGAGAGAGAGAGAGAGAGAGAGAGAGAGAGAGAGAGAGAGAGAGAGAGAGAGAGAGAGAGAGAGAGAGAGAGAGAGAGAATGAACATAAAAAAAGATATATGGAGAGAATGATGGACAGAGAGAATTAAAGAGTGATGTAGTATAAAGCAGGAGGGAGAAAATGATGAATAATAAAGTCGGAAACAAGACAAAGGACAGGAAAAGGAAGGAAAGAAGCAAGGGAATATATAACGAAAAATTATTACTTTTGTTTATACTTTCGGAAACAATCATCATTATATTTTATGCTCATTCTTTTTTTTTTTTTTTTTTTTTTTTTTTGCTTGCCTGTTGTTGCTCACTTCATAATTCATTAATATTGAACAGCCAATAGATTTGATAAATTTGGAGAGTTTTTTTCTATCCTACTTATTACATAATACATGTTTTTGACTTATCATTTGCTATTTATCATATCAGGTTACTTAGTATGTATTACTCTTCTTCACTAGTTAAACACATTTTTCATTTAACTCTAATTTGTGTATACAGTTGTATACTTTTATACTTCAGGACTGTGAAGGATCACCAAGTATTACCGTAGCTAAAGAAAATAAACAAACGTAGATTATGAGTATGGTGTTGAATTAATAAACTATGGTGTAAATTCTTCACTTCCCGCAAATTTCAACAATACATAAATTATTTTAATATCGCAATTAGATTTCGCTCACCAGAAAGGAGGGTTTGGATCCTGTGAGGTTGAGAATGTGAGGAGTGTCGTCCCCTGGAGTCTTGCCTGTAGTAAGAAACGCTGTGTAAGGCCCCCACTGTCTCCAGACTCGCACCTCACCCTTACAGAGGTGGTGGAGCGGGTGGACGCTGTGCAGTTGATGGGTGGGTCGGGTTTGCCTTGAGGGGGGAACAAAAATAAGGCATATAGGATCAGATATGAGATGTGGCAGTGTGATGTGGGTACGACATGATTCTGTGTAATGCAGATAGAAAAATGTACAATAAACTATGAAACATACTGGACTTATATTATGGCCAAACTATATATTACCGGTATATATCTCTCTATCTATCTATTAATTTGTTGTCTAGTGCCGTAGTCAACAAACTACCAGAGCCTCGCGCCGCTTTATTCCCTCTCTCTCTAAGATGCCAGATATCGAACAGTCACCCCTCGTTTCCGACTTACAATGCAGACCGGATTACCCAATTCTCCCTGGAGACTGAGAAAGTTTCTCTACCCATCAACAGCTGGAACTATTCCTCGTGCTCCAGTTGCACTCCTGACCACTTATCTCCTTTCTCCTGCCTCCAGAAAGTGTCCACCAGCATCCCAACGGCTCGCGAAGGCTCCCTTGATAACACACTTTCCCCAAACACCAACAGCGCCGCCATGCCATTGAATACGTCAGATAACGCTAATACCAGGTCAAAATACAAGGAGTCTCGTCACGAACGGCCTGACTAATATGCTACCTAACCCACCCCTTGTCTCTCTTCAGGAATACCAACCCTCAGATCCTCACACAACATGCAGTCGACCGACCAGATATCCTCACCACCATCTGCGAATGAGACAGCATATTTTGTATAACTTAGTGATCAGCAGCAGAAGTATCTTTCTCTTCATGTCTGTCTGTCTGTCACCATATTACACACTTCTCTTCATATATATCTCATCTCCATCCTTTCATTTCATTCTCTGTCTGGCCAAATACATTTTGCTAAGAGCGTTATTGTACGTGATACTATTCACATGCACTACATTACTCGAATCTTTCTGGCAATGTAGAGTACACACAAGAATATCTCTCACTTTCAATTTATATATAGTTTTCTCATTAGGATTTCAACCTGGTACACAGTGAAAAGAAGTTATTGTTTTTACCAATCGTTGTTAATATCAGGAAACAATATTTTACTAACGAAGATAAGTCATATTCCTAGGAAACCATGTTTGTGCTCTAATAAAGTTATCATATGATTTGTTTAAGTTGTATTCTCATTTCCCCGTTGTGTCATGTCAAGGAAGAGAGGAAGGGAGCAAGAGCCAGGTCGGGAAAAGAAAAGTGGGCGAGGTAATTACTGCAGGATAAAGGAGAGAGGGAGTAGATATATGCGGCTCATTAACTTCATTAAGTAATCAGGAGCTCGTGTGTGAGTCCAGAATACATGTATGTATGCATGTATTCCCTGTGTAAGAAAACGTTATAATGTTTGTGTGCAGATAATTGTATGTATTTTCTGTTTATGCGGATTATTGTTAGTGTGCTTATATATGCAGACAGTGTGTGCAAATGGAATATTGTTGAATAAATATAAATACTATGATTGATATATATATGGTGTATTGTAACGTATAGCAATAACTTACACCAGAGATATATAATTTCATATTGAGTATATTTTGTTTAATAAAGTATGCTTTGTGTGATCTGAGAACAGTACACTGGATACCGATGAAAAAGGTTGTAACTTGTTGACAAATGGTGGGACGGAAGGTTGAGCCTCATCAGTGATCGGAGCTATTTATTTCGTCTTATTAAATTTTATCACAAATACAATATTTTTGTGACGTTCTATAACGTAAATAGAATCATATTTTAATACAGAAGGATAATGCCAGGCCACTATAAAAATATACGACGAAATATTGGCTAATTGGCTAATATTTGAATCAGTCAGCAGAACAATGCCAACAGTATATGCAGAATAAAGACCACTTATAACCAATCCTCTGTGTACGAATTCTGAGGCCGACTATACGTTGTAGATCGTCACAAAAATATTGCATGTGATAATGCATTAGCCTACTTGTCCCTTCAAAGCACTTAGCTTAGAGGAAACGATCTCCCGACTTATAGGTTACGAGTCCAGAACACTAACCACTCGGCCACCTCCCCTACAACAACATCTGCATGTTGCTTGCATTGCCAATGCGGATACGGGTATTACATGCATTGCTAATATGGATGTGGATGCGGATGCAGATTTTTGAAAAATGCGAATAATTTGGGGATGCGGATATCCGGGACATCACTAATGAGTACGATATTATACTCATTTATATCATTTATATTCGTAACAAATATGAACATGATTGAAAGGTAAAGAAACTTTTTAATATTATTCTGTAATATAAAAAAATCCGAGGTAACATTAATATAAACTTTACTCATATTAATTGTGCTAAACGCTGTGAAATACTTGCACAATAACTGCATCAGAATCATGATGCTTTTTGTTAAATGAAGCAAATGTGAATGGCCTCATATTGCTTATGGCAATTGCTGACACCACAAGCACACAATTCCATATCCACCGTATCTAACTTTATAAACGTAGTGTAAATATCAAGGCTCGCATTATTGCGATATTCTGAATACTCTTAATTAGCCTGTTTCATTATAGTAGCCAAAAAGAATTTATGATAATCTCTAGAACACTTAAATAACATGTGTATTGTATCTGTTTGTGTCAGTTTTCCAGTAAAACATTTTTATTTTATTTTTAACGTAAACACTTGTTACAAGCAATATCAAGGTATTCACATAATTATGCCTCATGTAATAAAGAGCATTTTTTTCCATACTTGGCAATTAAGTGGCATTCGTCTGGTAATTCACTTTTGCATGGTTGTTTCCTACGTAATACTTTAATTTTATCTGTATTAAAATGCATCTCTCAGTTTTAGGCCCAATTTGCTGACTTGTAGAGATAATTTTTTCAAATTTTACATCTCTTGCGTTGTAGATATTTTGTTCGCTATTTTTGTATCATCAGAAAATTTGGACATTTTACATACGAATTTCTTATCTATGTCGTTATATGTATGTTAAAAATAGAATGGGACCTAACACTGAACCATGTGAATGCCAATACTAACATTACACCAATATGACAATCTGCCATTAATTACTACACGATGTTTATGTTCTTTAATGCAAGTGTTCAAGACATTTTAATATCTCCCCAGATGTACCATGAGCTTCAGCTTTTTCATCAACCGCTTGTGTGGTAATTTAATAAACGCTTTTTGGAAATTGAGGTTTACAATGTCTACAGACCTAGATTATACATTGCGTAAATATCATTAAATAATCAAATAAATATGTTAGTCATGATAGTTTGTTTCAGAAGCCGTGCTATGTGTCTGTAAGTTGTTTGTCTCTAGATTATTTACAACTTTATCTCTAATTATTGCTTTCATTAGTTTGCAAACAATAGATGCTAAACTTATTGGACGATAGTTCCAAGTTATAGTTCACGAACCTGACGTTTTTCTGTAGACAGAGAGACTTAAGTTCGCTTTTCGCAGTGCCTGCTTTCATGTAAAATTTTCCCCCAGCGTTGATCCCTGACAGTATACCTGAGATCAATATTTTGTTAGTTTTTGTCTTCTCCTTCTTCATCGTCTCTCGGTATATACTTTTCCAGGAGCCCCTCGGACCGTGTTCTCCTGAGGTTGTTTGTTCCAGCGTGGTTTACAGAAATTGTTTTCGTTAGCACTGACCGATACGTCTTCAAATGCAGCTACAATATCGTCAAGATTAGCACCAGCTTCTGAAATGCAGCAACGTTTCCTTGATTTAGGCGCGCATGAACAAACTTCCTCCTGCTGTCCTCAATCAATGTAATCGCCCACTAGGCTAGTCTCTCCTTCCTCTATATATCGTATCTGCAAATAAACTTGAAATGGCTAAGGTTTTGATGGAAATGACGGTCTTTTTTGGTTCCTAGCATCGCGTCATTTCGCACTAGGCTAAACAGTGGAACCTCTCGAGAGTAAACACCCGCCAAGGTACTCGGTCAAACCCATCCCCCTTTTTTTTTTTTTTTTTTTGTCCAACTCCCTAAAGCAAGTGTTAAGCGGTACTCTCAATCTTTCATATACGCAACTGGTCAACGCTGGAACGTTCTACCTCCATACGCTCCTTCAAACGCAATGAGTCTAGACCTCTCTCACACATATTACCACATAAATGAGTACACTAATCGGCCTTTTACCCTTTAATCCTCATCTTCCTCAATATGATTCGATAATGGACAGATAAATATTTTGGGGGATATTTTGGTTTTGGCTGTGCATATGTATGAATGAATTCACTATTTGCGTTATCGTAATTTTCGTGTGCGTATGTATGTTTTCCTGTGTACCCAAATGTAGTTTTGATGTTCGTCTGGACTTTATGCCTGCGGTTAGCGTATTTTACAAAGTTACGTATGTGTGCAGTAGTCTTCTATATCTCTGAAAGTTACGATAATGGCAGTTTCTCTATGGATTGTAAATTTTGAGTAAAGCCAAGCGATATTATTCCACTTAATATACAGGATGTTGGTGAAATAGTGAAATGTAAGTCTAGCTATATGAGAATTACATTGGGATTTGTAAAACACACACACACACACACAACATATTCACGGTCCCTCTCATTATTAAATACTCTTGCTTCCATAGTCATTTACACACACACACACAGACACACACACACACACAGACACACACACACACACACTTTCTCTCTCTCTCTCTCTCTCTCTCTCGCTCTCTCTCTCTCTCTCTCTCTCTCTCTCTCTCTCTCTCTCTCTCTCTCTCTCTCTCTCTCTCTCTCTCTCTCTCTCTAAGGGTTTGGGCGCCCTCTAGGTCCACCCCCCCCCCCAGTCATTCCTTTCAATTTTTTAGGTTGCCCCTCAATGTAGAATTTTCTTAGGAAGCGGAGTGAGATAGTGTGTGTTCCACTTATAAGTAAGATAGTCAAAGAATTTTGGTTAGTCAGTAAGGTTAATGGAGAAATAAATAGCCTATATGTATTTTAGTTTGAGAGCAACAGGCAAGTCGAAGGGAAAAGTAGAATATTCAGAATAATAAATTTTGGGAACACACATAAAAAGTTTAATTGATAAAGAAGAGTAATTTCAATATCATGAAGTTAGCATGCAATTCATTTCACCAGGCATCATCTTGTCATTATAGCATCATACTTTTCTTAGCTTCTTCACTTCTCATTCTTATGTTGTCTCTCATATTCTCTTAAATTTTCTCCCGTAGGGGGATATTACCTGTAGTGATGTGGGCAATACTTTAAGGGTTTGGACGCCCCTTCGGTCCTAGCCAGTTCTTCAACTGTCCCTCTTTTCTTTCTATTTCTGTCCTGCTTGCTGTCTTACCTCTCTATCATCTTCTTCTGCCGTTATATGACCTCGCTGTTGCGGCGTCTAATACTAATCAATAACTCAATCAATCTCTTCAATTTTCATTCATTATATTTAATCTGTTAATCTCTTCACCTCCCTCTTTTATTTTCCTATTAATTATTTTTGTCTCGAAATCACATCTTCCCGTTCTGTTCACCTTCTTGATCTCCTTCCACCCCTAGTCTTTCATATCCTCGTATTCTATCTCTCTCTCTCTCTCTCTCTCTCTCTCTCTCTCTCTCTCTCTCTCTCTGCCTTTTTCTCCTTCTCAGCCCCCTCAAATTTTTATATAAATTTCTGTGTTTTCATTTACCACAACTCTTTAGTTCTCCTAGCCTCATTCATCTCTTTTCCCACGATTTTTTTTGTTTATCTTCTCGCATTTTTATCAGTTCTCATCTTTCTTCCTTTCTGTTTTCCCTTTCCTGGTTTCTCAATATTTCATAACCGATTTCCGCTTCCTTTGTTCCATTTTCACTTTTTTATCTTTTTCTCCTCTTACCACCATATCACATAATTATCAGTGCGGTATATCTTGTGTTTCTAAGCTATTTATCTTCTCCACACATAGCATTTATCAATCCTTATCTTGCAGTTTCTTTTCACTTATTTTTGCCTTTATTTATCTTCCTTTCTTCTTCTCCAGTTATGATAGTGTTTACCAGCCACTTCCTCCTATGACATCTCTCATTCCCTTTCTTCTATACTCTTTTGCATCCCTCCTCCCTCCCATTCATAGTTAATCTTCCCCATTAAGTGCCAAAATAATATCCTCTTGCTCATATTTTCATTTTGTTTCTTCCCCATGTCATTTACCTTCTTAATTGCTTACCTTCCCATTTCGTAGTTTAAAACTTTTATTTTTTATCTATCCTATATCTTATGTGTGTCTCTTTTCTTACTTTACTTCCACCGTCATTGGTAGTTGGTTACTCAGATTGACTTACGTTGCTTCTCTGGCAGTTTCGCATCCCAAACAAATCAATAGACATACAAACAAAAATACATTTATAGACACACACACACACACACACACACACACACACACACACACACACACACACACACATTAGAGTTATATCCAATGTCTAAAAATGCGAATGTGTGGATACAGATAAAAAGTTGTTATTCTCATTTTAAGATTGCAGATTAAGATTGATAAATTTTTAAAAACTTTTGATGTGGATGCGGATGTAACTTGCAATGTAATTACAGATACGGATGCGGATTTTGTATACATGATGAAAATTTGAGGACTCGGATACTGGTATTTGGGACATCGGTACACACACACACACACACACACACACACACACACACACACACACACACACACACACACACATACACACACACACACACACACACACACACACACACACACACACACACAAACAAATACACACACACACACACACACACTCACACACAAATACAAAAAAAAAAAAAAAAAAAAAAAAAAAAACACACAACGTACTCACCAGCCGGCACTATGTGGAAGAGACAAGGCTCCTGCTGCTTTCCGATGATGTTAGAGGCTCGGCATAGCAGCGTCCCATAGTCCAAGTCAGTCTTCGGTGTGTAGGTGATGACGCTGTGGCTGCTGGACGAGGTGTATCGACCCTGAGGAACCACGATTGTGTCTGCCGTGTTGTTGAAGGTCCACCGGAAACTGGCCTGCAGAGGGTTGGCCTGCACCGAACACGTCACTTCCGCGTCCTCCTCCCTCCCCACGGCGTAGGTTGTGACCTGGCCGGGCGAACACACTGGTGCGTCTGCAGGAAGGAAAAGAGAAAGGGTGGAAAGTCAGTCTCAAATCCCGCAATCCTGGAATAATTATGTTTGTTCAGATAGCACAAAAGTTATAGTTGTTTTTCACATTCTAACCTTAATTTTGCGTCTCGTCTCAAGACTATTTAGTACTATGCATCGAAGTAGCAATGTTCAGATAGCACAAGGGTTAGTTGTTTTTCACATTCTATCCTTAATTTTGCGTCTTGTCTCAAGACTATTCATTCAGTAATATGCATCGAACTAGCAACATTATTAATTTTTTATCACCTACAATAGCTGTGTAAGTGTCCGAAGTTGGGCTAACATTGCACAGCTATTGAAGGACAGGCGGTCAAGTCAACGCTTCTATTCAGTTCACGGACATTCAAATTGTCGTACATTTCCCGCCCAGCTCAAACATTAGTATAGTTTATGTACGGCTGATTTACTGCATTGTTTTTGATAATATCGAATCTCTCAGACTTATTCCAGAGTCCACTTCCCTCCCCGACTTCATCCGAGGAAAAGACACTCAAATTATTCCGTCCGAGTGAGTGGCTTTTGTGAATACCACCGTCGAAATTGCCCGAGGTCCCTCACTGTGTGATAATTATGAATGGGTTTATCGTCGAGGGAACGTCAACAGCAGCAAGGAAACTCAGATGAGGAAACGAGGAAGACTGGGATGGGGTGATATTCTGATAGAAGGAGGGAGTGGGTTTGTAGAGAAAGTAAGGCTTAAGGTGTTACTCTGACGAGAGGTGTATGTATTGTGACGGAAGAAAGGAGAGCTAAATATTATTGATCTGACAAAAGACGTTAGAGTTATAATGAAAAGGTGAGGATGTTTGGCAATTGATGGTTGGGTATTGAAGAAAGGAAGAGAGACAGGGTTTGTTACTTAATAAAAATGATGGTTGAGATAGGAAGAAAGGAAATGTGTGTTTGCGTTGTTTGAAGAAGGATCCCTCAGAAACATGAGCGTTCGGAGACAGCAAACCTCCCCAAGGCATATAAATACACAAGGTAATTAAAACCTCTGTGTGGTTCAATAAAAATAATATATCTAAAGTTGTGAAAGTTTAGAACGTTGCCACCGATAATAAACCTGATATGAACAATTCCTAGAACCAGATCCGAATCTACCACAAAATCTGAAAACTTATTGCCAGTCGTGCGGTCCACTGTTTATATATATATATATATATATATATATATATATATATATATATATATATATATATATATATATATATATATATATATATATATATATATATATATATATATATATATATATATATATGTATATATATATATATATATATATATATATATATATATATATATATATATATATATATATATATATATATATATATATATATATAATAACTCTTAACTTTTTGCATAATCATTCTAACAGACGATTAATCAGACAGGAAAATAAACATACAAACGGAACCAAAACCTTAAACTATTGGCGGATGTAAGAAAAGGCTTAATTAATGTGGAAGTACAGTGCTGGCAAATCTGGAGCAACTGATTCCTCAAAACTATTCCAAGCAACAGAACACCATTATTTTTGTTCATTTGGTCCTGTTTCCTGGCATACTTTGGAGGAATCAAGGCACTCCAATGTAACAAAAGTGAATTATCCCCTTAAAGTATGAAGACAGAAAGGAAGAACGGCTATGACTGCTATTCTGACCACAAATTGCGTACAATCTAATTATTGAACTGCGTGAAGGATAACTGTAACAAAATATATGTGTGGTATAATGGAAAGAAGAGTGAGGTTGGTGGTGTTGACATATTTATATATGGACTATGAAGGAAGGAAAAAAGAAAACAGATTTTGTTCTGAAAAATTATGGGATATGAAGGTAGGAAAAGTCAAGGTATCGTTCTGAAAAACCATGTGCGAGTTAAGAAGTGGATTAGTGGGTGGATTACCATGGCAACATATATGTGTGTGAGGTAAGAAGGAAGACAGACGAGGAAATTCTTATAAATGCAACGAAAGAAGGAAAGGCTTAGGGTGTTCGTCTGAGAATAAAACGTGTAAATAATGAATGAAGAAATGCTGGCTGTGTGTGTGTGTGTGTGTGTGTGTGAACTATGAGATTTAAGAAAGAAAAACGTTCTGGGCATTAAATGATGACAAAAGACGAAGTTAAATAAGAAAAATGACTTGGACTATTAGTGTGACAAAAACTGTATGTGGGTTATGGAAAAAAAAAAAAAAAAGATGGGGTCGGGTAGGTGTTCCTCAGACAAAAGATGTGTGAGTTATGAAGCACTCTAGCAGGGGTGTAAGTTATAGGCGGAGAGCGACATTACGAATGACAAACCGCGTCTCCTTTCAGCTGGGTGTGTGTAACTGCAGCCGGGATGGAAGAGGTGTGGGGGCGGGAAGGATAATGTAAAGGAGGATATGAGATGGAAGGAGTGTGGTAGTGGAAATATGCATATAGCTGAAGAAAGAGGGGAAAAATAATGTAAAGAAATATGTGAGAGGGAAAGAGTTTTTCAGTGATGTAAACCTATAGATAATGGAAAAAAGGTAGTTGGCATAAGGAACGGTATTAGGGGGTAGTAAAGCAGGATGTGAACGAAAGCGAGTTTGTGTATGTGAGGAACGAGGATGTTGGAGAGATTTCAGACAGAGAAACCTAGTGAGGCAATATATAAATATAGAGGATGAGAAAAAAATATTGATCACAATTTTGAAAGGCTGTAATGTTATTACCAAGTTGATTTATTTTTTAATCTTTCACATTTTATCCACAACGCAAAGGATTTTTTTTCTATATCATTACAGCCAATGGCAACATCTGTAATCAGTGCATAACATGTTCTGTCCTTCTGAAATTTTTTAGCCTGCACACGAACAGCAAAGTTGTTGAAGTTCTTCAAGTTCCTCAAGCTGTCTGACTGAGCAGCCCAGGGAACAGCAAAGTTATCAAAATTACTTTGTTAAGCATATCCAAAGGGATTCAATTGATTTCTCTAGAGATATTGCCCTTCGGTTCTTGGAGGGTTTTGGGGTGATTTTGATACACGCGGCCCTTATGATAGCCAGACAATAATTAATAATTTGGACTGACATCAGGGCGGTAAGGGGGCCATCTGTCAGGGGTGTTGTTTGAAATTACTCTTTTGCCGGAATGGCCTCTTTGCAAGTATTCCAGGCATGCACAAGAGGTGTAGGTGTGGGGTGGGGCAGCAGCAACCGGCTGGAATATTTTTTGACGCATGCTAACTCCACTGTTTGCTCTGAGATCTGGCAAAAATTTCTGCTGAATTAGGTTAATGTAACGTTCAGAGTTCACTTGACTGTGTTGTGTATCTGGTCTTCGAAGTAAAATAGTTCAATGATCTCCTTTTTTTCTATGTTACTACAATGTGTTACCTTTTGCACATTGAGTGGTCTTTCCTCAAACTCATGAGGCTTGTGATGGGGGTAGGAACGCTGACGAACGCAGGATTTATATGTTGATATGACCGCTCAAATGGAGGTAAGTCTCATCACTGAAGATGATGCCTAGAAATGTGTCATCATTCTCATACATTGAGATATCTGTCTCAAATACTCAACTCTTTCCTGCTTATTTCTGTCAGTCTTAGTCTTTAGTAATTGTATTTTGTAGGTGAACATGTGAATATTTTGGCGAAAAATCCTTACTGCACTAGTCTTTGATATCCCTCGCTCTTGCAGCAGTTGGCGTGTCGATTTTCGAAGTGACTGCTAAAGGGATTCCTGCACTCTATTCCGTTTTTGGACACTGACAGTCTGTTATCAATTTTCCATAATCGTAAGAATTGTATGATATTCACTAGATATTCACAAAGTTCCTCAAACCCTGGATGGGGCAATGTGTCGTTATACCATTCTACGATCTTGATCCGCTGGTGAGTTCTTAGGTGGGCGAATATGATGCATCATAGCCTAATCATAACTCCCAAATAATGGTCTTTATAGGTCCCGAAAAATCAGCAAAAACGGTGCAGTAGTTATTACATATTAAGATATCAAAGTTGTTTAAAAAAAAAATTCTCACCCTGTATATAAATGCAAGAAAAATTGAGGGGAAAAAATTAATTTTCAATTCATTTTAGATAAGATACTGTATCAACTAAAAATTTATTGTTAAAATCACAGCAAGATTTTACATTGTTATTACTTTTGGAGCCCCTTGTGGTAAACCAAGTTTACTGTCTTTCCCTCTTCTTTGGAAAGGATGTAGAGTCATCAAGAATTACCTACTCGAGAGCAGCCGAAATAGAGTTGTCTGTGAGAATACAGGTGTGGTGAGGTTGAGTCCTACAACCTTCAGCGACTGACCCTGACTCTTGTTGATGGACATCGCATAGCTCAGCTTCACTGGGAACTGCAGCCTCATAAACTCAAAGTGCATATCAGAGAGGATGAGTGGAATCCTGGGGATGAAGACATCCTGGCCCTTTGCCTTTCCCGTCATGACCGTGGCTGTAGTACATGAGGGTATACAATATTTTCTTGATGGTCTGCCGAGTCCCGTTGCAGAGTTTCGGAGTGTCGAGGATGTGTATAAACATGATCGGGGTGTGTATAGTACTGTATAAACTATAGAGAATACAGTGGGTAAAGGGTGAGATGTCATCATCCATGAAGATTTCTTCCTGCATGGCACTGACATCTACAACTGATAGTGACTGTTGCTCCTTCTGATTTTCGGCATACAAAACTTTAAAGTTGGAAACTGCATTTCTAAAGAAAAGTTCAACCTGGACTTTTTCATATGATTATAGTTTTTCTTGCTTATTTATGGGTGTTTTATTCATTTTTGCCCAAAGTTTTGTTCTAGGATACGTAGTTTTCAAGTTATGTGCGAAGAACTTTGCAAACATTCTCAACCTCAAACTGAACTCAAATGACCTCGGAGGTCGTATCTGACCTCATCCGATCCCCTATTTTCGGGGTCAATGGTCATTTATGTATCTCAAAATAAAGTCTCTAACTCGTATTATATGACCGGATATGACATCCAGTGACCACAAATGAACTCGGAATTTGGTCATTTTGGTTTGAAAACCTCCGCTGGGTCATAAGGATTCTAAATATGTAGTATAAGGCCAGGTAAAATTAAAATTGAGAGAGTAATCAGTGAGCAAACAAACAGAAAGTATTTTTGATGAATGAGGACGAAAAGTCATAATATCAATCAAGTGTGAAATGGCGGCCTAGTGTAAGAGGGAATATATTAATATTCCATAGTACTGGAGAGATTTGGCAAAGCTTATATTCAAATCCATGTCAGGCTGATACAGAGGAATATACACCTAAGCCAGAATTGTGATTAATTATGATAATCTCTCAACATTATGGGATTAAACTGTGGTGAGAGAATTAGGGGCCTACACAATCCTCCTAACAATGCCATGAAGCAGATCCCTTACTCACACTCTGATGTACATACCGGTACTTAGTCGTTTCCTGGCATGGTTTGGAGGAATCAGTAGTCATCCTATTAGCCCACGGCATATTACCTCCTTAACTTAGTGTGGGTAGGAATGCCATCCCAGAGAGTGGTGCTTAATCTTCTTCAATATATCATCCCGTAAATATGTTTTGTGTAGTAAAAGAGAGACTGCTATTTGTGCTCTGAAAATCTTTTGACTGCCTCACTCTTATTGATTACAATAAAGTCAGACATACCAAGGTTTTGTAGTAGTTTGAATAAATTATCATGAATAATGGTAGATGTTTGGTTTAAGAGAGTTTGAAAGTTTATAGCGATACCAACTCGAGAGTTGAATGTTTTTTTTTGTTTTTTTTGTGTTTCAACATTGGAAATAGGGTTCAACAAGCCCGTTACCGTGGCCCAGGTCAACTGATACCCACACACATACGTCACGACTTCAGTATCGATATAGAATAAACAGCATGAATCGCTAGCAAACCCATTATAGAAGTCCAATATGGAAAAATCGCAGTTTCTATATTTCTCCAGTGAGGGTTACTAATATATTGTACAGCTGTGAACAATAGTTTGGGTGACACCCAGAGTTAAAGGTATGAACCCCATATCATCCTGTAATTCCTTTATTTCTTTTATTTATTTTAGCGAGTTACAACCGCGTTACAACTTTAACCATTTTAATATTTACTGTATTATGCAAATATTCTGTGCAGTAGTGCATTATTAATTACTACAATGTTCATGTTTTTATAAATCATGGTTTATTATATAATGACATTTATATTCCATTGTGAACATATACGAATATAAATTACCGTTTCACCTACAATTTAGAATGAATAATGCTTGAAATAGTGATAATTATAAAAAGCAGAGTTTAATGAAGGTGCACATTTACGATTCCGCATAATGGATGAAATGCAATAAATTCAGTAATTCATGGATAAACATTGGCTTCGAGTTTTATTGTAAAATATATTTTTAGCGCCCAATATTTATACGTCTCTTATGGCCAGGTAGACAATTTTTTTTATAATTCTACGCCGGATATTTAACTTTGCGTTCTTAAATGTAATTATGAAACAGTACGAAGGCTCTGTGGTATGAATACGATGGTAGGAAACAGTAGGAAGGCACTGTGGTATGAATACGATGGTAGGAAACAGTACGAAGGCTCTGTGGTATGAATGAGATGGTAGGAAATAGTACGAAGGCTCTGTGGTATGAATACGATGGTAGGAAACAGTACGAAGGCTCTGTGGTATGAATACGATGGTAGGAAACAGTACGAAGGCTCTGTGGTATGAATACGATGGTAGGAAACAGTACGAAGGCTCTGTGGTATGAATACGATGGTAGGATACGAAGGCTCTGTGGTATGAATACGATGGTAGGAAACAGTACGAAGGCTCTGTGGTATGAATATAATGGTAGGAAACAGCTTCATGACAGAGACGGTATCAGTGCTCATCTTATAGTCAGTGATTCGCATTGCATCTGTGATATGAAGGAAACTTACACTTAAAAACACACATTTACTTTTTAAAGATCACTTAATTTTTGTTTGGTCAAGAACAACTCTCTCTTTTTTTCATTATACGTAGCCTTAACCTACTGTATATATTTGGAATCTTTGTGATCCAGAATAGGTTTTAATTCACACCAAAAAGGCTTTACTCCGAGGTCATGTGAGTTCTCTGGAGATTAATTCCGGCCAACCGGTGCGAGGCAAAGACTTCAGCAAGCAATACAAAACGGTTTATTGACTCCGTAAAATGGGGGATCGGGTGAGTGAGGGACTGAATTAATCAAACTAGCTACTAGGTGTAATTTACAGTCTGAACCCAATATATATTTAGAACTTTACTTCCGCTACATGGTGTAGAAATGTAATATTACCGGACCAATGGAAATGTGAGATTGCCATTAGTGAATATGTCTTCGTTTTATAAGATACACGATAAGTTCTATATACGTGTTCGAGTTATATTATTTATATTGTGTATGAGACTTTACCTTGATTCACAGTTTAGCACAAGTGTTGCCCGTTGGTATTTATCTAAGAAAAATTTTATTAATAAAACCACGAGGTTCACCCTAGTTCGACCTGCCATCTTGTGGTTATTAGCCTTGAAAGATTACTCATAGTCTCGTGTGAACAGTTGTTGAAATCAGTCTTCATTGTGACAGTGATGTAATACAGCAATAAATCATTTAGTAATTAACTGAGGGGGGAGAGAGAGAGAGAGAGAGAGAGAGAGAGAGAGAGAGAGAGAGAGAGAGAGAGAGAGAGAGAGAGAGAGAGAGAGAGAGAGAGAGAGAGAGAGAGAGGAGAGAGAGAGAGAGAGAGAGAGAGAGAGAGAGAGAGAGAGAGAGAGAGAGAGAGAGAGAGAGAGAGAGAGAGAGAGAGAAATTACTTTTTAAACTACATATATAAGTAGCTCGCACAATAATATAAAGGAACACAGATTGAAAGAAACGCAGATGTTTACACAAAAATACAATCCAGAATATCCAGTGACCCGCAATAGCTCCATTTTTGTTATGATATTGTTTCTGCACTTAAAGTTAGCGCAGTTTTTGTCGCTTGTTTTGTTGACATTGCCTTCACAGTGCTAATGGAGAGTATGAACCGAGTTTTGTGAGAGTTGGGAAGGTTATATCTCTATGCGGACAATATTTTACGTTGAGCCTAAAGTTTATTTAGTTATTCGTGTTGGACTTTGCTATACTGAAATAAATACTTTGAGGCAAATTTTATATGTAAAGGTCTACAAGTGCTGGTTGTGTTAAGGGGGTAATTCTTTTCTGTTACATTAGAGTGCCTTGATTCCTCCAAAGTATGCCAGGAAACAGGGTCAGATGAACAAAATTAATGGTGTTCTGTTGCTTGGAATAGTTTGGAAGATTCAGTTGCTCCAGATTTACCAACACAAAATTTCCCCCTTAAGTGTGCATACGTCCTGCTAATGTTGGTGAACAATTTGCTGCTGTTTAAGTTAATATTGCTATATTACATGAGGTGAAGGTGTGAGAGAACCCAGTGGTGTTAAATGGGACTTGGCCTGGATCCAGAAGCGCATAGCTGTAAGAATAATATTTTACTTTACCTTTCAATATGTCGCTAAGAGATTGCTCCATTAATGCTCTAGGATTTATGCTTACATTCTCTTCCAAAACATGGATTATCCGAAATGTTGCATGCACTCCTATATGCAAGACGTATACGAGCATTACTAAGTATTTTGTTTTTGTTTTTCATTACATGTGCTATTCTTAGTGTTCGTCATAGGCATGTGAAGAAGAATGTCACGTAGCCGTCAGTTGAAATTCATCAAGGATATTTATTCTTTAGGGAGGATATGTGGGAGGGGAAGTTGACAGAAGAGGGGTGGGTTGGAAGGTTTCAATCCATTTAATAGCCATTCATAAATCTCTCCCCTCGTACCCTAACAACATCCGTGTTTTATGGTTCTGATCACGTCGCAGTCACGCAACATATGGCAACAATATTGTAATAAGACTATGCTTAATTAAATGTTCAATTGAGAGAATTTGTCAAGTCTCTTACATATTATAACTAGAAATAAAAACTCTGCAATGTCCTATATATTATCTTTTTGTTAATCAATGCACTTAGAATGTACTTCAAAACACATGCAGTTTTTCTAACACTTAATAGAGCGACAATTTTTGGAATTTTAAACTGCATTGTTTATTTTAAAATAATTTTCATATAATAATTATTAAAAAATGAAAGCGTAAAATATTCGTTGTCTCTATTCCATTAAAATGCCGAAGGAGACTGGGGAACCTTATTTTTATAACTTTATTGAATACTCCGTCTAAGGCAAAATACTTAAGCATTAAAAGTTTTACCATTTTTCGTACTTGATGTTCTTAGACTTCGCAACATGGCTGCTGGAGGCAGACTTTTTTGGAGCCTCCTTTAGGAAGACATGAACACTATTTTGTATTTTCAGTGAAAGCTTTATGTTTCATATGCCGTGAGAGAGATTTCGATC
Organism: Petrolisthes cinctipes; assembly: GCA_033782935.1. Classification (NCBI taxonomy): domain Eukaryota; kingdom Metazoa; phylum Arthropoda; class Malacostraca; order Decapoda; family Porcellanidae; genus Petrolisthes; species Petrolisthes cinctipes. Next base: position 47,427 of record JAWQEG010009090.1, read on the forward strand.
AACACATAAAGCATGTATGAACGGACGGGACAAAATATAGCAAGAAGTAGAGGTCTTGTAATAAATATTGAGAGGAATTTACTGTCTTTCCGCAGCTATGCTAAAACATTTTTCTGGGGCTAGTAAAACTGCCTCCAACTTTTTATGTATTGGTCAATGTATTCTCTTGCCTTGTAGCTGAATATGCACCTGCTTTTCGACGCCCTTACATGATTAATTGAGCACACACCTGTCTATAATTGCCAGAGAATCATATTAGGGCCGTCAAAAGTAAGCAAATACTCCGCCACGAACAAAAACTATAATCTGACCTCTGGTGGAAGGAAAAAGAATTTGTCGAGGCATCTATACATGGATACGCAGACACTGAATGAACCAAGTTAAATTTGATAATGAGAAGAGCTTATATGATAATTAGAGTTCAAAAGGTTATTGCTTTGTCCAACCTAGCTGCCTTACCTCACTTGGACCTGGACAGTGAGATGAGAAATATACTTCACATATGATAAATTACACATGTTGTTAGAATAGAAACTGGTTCAGAATGCAACTATCTGGTCATATTAGCATTACCAAGTACACGAGATGGACGCGAATTTATGCTGCCGGCTGTACGTAGCCCTCATAATAATGAAAAAAAAAAAAAAAAGTAAATTAATAATAATAATAATAATAAAAAACAAATCCAGTAGAAATGAAGAAAGGAATGAAGGAATCAGCAACTCTAATATCGACCCAACATAATAATATTAGCTGACTGAAAAATGATCAATGTGTTTTCTTGGTTAGGTATTGTCGAGTGTGTGTAGTATCCAATTAGCCATTAAGGGGGTGCGGGAATAGGGAAAGACTTGGGGGGGGGTGAGGTTTAGAGGGTTGCGGGAGTAGAGACAGTTTGGGGGGGGGTTAGGGGGGTGCGGGAATAGGGGACAGGCTTTCTACCCACCCCAAGCCTGTCCCCCTATTCCCGCACCCCCCCCCCCCCATAGCCTGTCCCCTACTCCCGCACCCCCTTAATAAAATAATTGGCTTTGGGGAATAAGAACGTAAATAGTTTCCACAAGAGCCATAACTATCAAGGTGAGAAAAAAAAAAAAAAAAAAAAAAAAAAAACATGGTGAATCGATCTGCCAGAAACCAAGTGACTATTACCCTGAACCTCTGGGGTATGGGACACAAGTTTTCTTTTAAGGGGGTGCGGGAGTAGGGGACAGGCTTGGGGGGGTTTGGGGGGTGCGTGAATAGGGGGGGTACACAGGCTTGAGGGGGGTAGAAAGCTGTCCCCTATTCCCACACACCCCTAACCCCCCCCCCCATGCCTGTCCCCATACTCTCGCACCCCCTTAAAAAGAACCCCCGCACCCCCCTAAGCCTGTCCCCCTATTCCCACACCCCCTTAAGGACCCTGTGATCGTGTTTGAAAATTGGTGACTCCTGATTCCTCCTGACCATGGCCACGTAACAAGATTCTTCCATATAGTTGATGTTTCGTGGCAATATTGAAGGACTCATTTATTTCCAATTTTCTGACTACAGCACGGACCCTGTGATCGTGTATGAAACTTGGTGACTTCTGGTTCCTCCTGACTATGCCATGAAACAAGCTCCATCAATATAGGTGGTGTTTCGGGCAATATTTGAAGGACTCATTTATCTCCAATTTTCTGACTACAACACAAGAAGGTCCAGCATCGACCACCTTCTCTCGTCCATCCAGTTACTCGCCCACTCGATTTAGTTAGTGACCCGCCCACTCCAACCAACCTCCCACCACTCCAACCAACTTCCCCCCACTCCAATCAACCTCCCCCCACTCCAATCAACCTCCCCCTACTCCAACCAACTTCCTCCCACTCCAACCAACTTCCCCCCACTCCAATCAACCTCCCACCACTCCAATCAACCTCCCACCACTCCAACCAACTTCCCCCCACTCCAATCAACTTCCCCCCTCTCCAATCAACCTCCCCCCACTCCAACCACTTCCCGCCCACTCCACTCAACTTCCCGCTCATTCCAATCAACTTCCCACCCCACTCCAACCACCCACCCACTAAAACCACCCACCCATTCACTCCAGCCAGCCATCCACCGCCCACTCTAGCAAGACATCCGCCTACTACAGCCAGCCCACTCAGTTCTGCCAAAATCCACTCAAGCCTGCCATCAATCTACTCAAGCTAACCACCCTCCCACTCTATTCATACAGACAACTAGTCACTTGCTCACGCCCACTCCATTCATTCACTCACCCGCCGCCCACTCAGGCCCCTTACCAAGTCCTTCACTTTAGTATACTTCCCCTTATACATTCTACCAAACCACCCATCCACTCCAGCCCACGCCCCTCCCACACAACACCTCCTCCCCCCCGAGATCCCATTGTGTGTACACCGAGTTGAAGGATCTGCTTGTCCCAGTGAGTGAATACAGGTGGAGAGCTCGTGTGTCGTTGGGTAAGCGGTGGGGGTTTAGTGTGAGTTAAGAGGACATTAGACGAGGCAATGTGAGTGGTGGTGGTGGTGGTGGTCTCAAAAATGTTGTACTGAACTGAGAGAAAGAAGTTCAAGGGTGTTAGATTTGTATGACTGTGTGTTCCGTTACTTTACAAGTCTGGAATCATACTCTAGACTAAGAAACATGAGGTTTCCAAATTTCATCCTACAAAACCAAGACTAATTTTTTATCCAAAGTGGTTTTATGGATGTGGAAGTTCAACATATAAATTACTTTTCCCCCATTCATTTCTGATGGTTGAATTGTGATGCTCATTCACAGTGTTGGCTATGATTATTTCATAGTGTTTACTTCCAAACAAGTACAGTAATAATCTTCCTTCCTTTAGATCACGATGAAATGTCTTGTACTTGTTGTCTATTAGCCACTGGTATAAATAAGTACGCGTGCCTTCTTTTGCGGGCGAAGCGGTGTGCTACTACTCCCCAAACCAAGCCACGAACAGATCCCTAACGGGCACACGAAGGTATGTACTGTACATGCAGTAATTGTTTGTTTCCTGGCATTATTTCAACAAAAATTTATCCTCCAACTCCACCACAACAGATGGCCCTCTTAAGGCTGCTCGCAGGGTAGGAAGGACTCTAACGAAGTAAAGTATAAAAGAGAAAGAGCAGAGGGGAAAGGGAAGCTAATAGATTTGATGATTATAGCTTACCCAGCGGGAAGGGTGGAGATCAGGGGATCAGAAAAGGAAGGAAAACATGGGGACAGCGAGCAACACCCGCTAGGCGTTGAAGGGAAACAGGTGGTGAATGGTTGAATGAGTGAAGATTCGAAGAGAAGAGCCATTTTGTCTCATATGGATGGAGAGGCATGGCTAGGAGATGATGATGAAATGATAATGGTTGTATTAACGCAAATTAACCCTTCCAGTTTTTAATTTTGGCGTTTATAGTGACAATCTACTGGTGACTTTCTTGTGCCACTGTAACTATACACAATAATTGATTTAATACGCCTAATTATACTATTTCAAGTAGAATTGTCCTCCAACTTTGTAGTTAGTTAACGAGAGGGTTACTAATTCTTTCAAACTACGCAACAAGACAGATATGCACTGATATTCAGGTAGTCTGTTTCCTGGCATAGACAGATGGGATCAGTTGTCGTTCCAGGTCACCCCAAATAGATACCCCCTTCAGGATCGAGAGAAGAAAGATAATGAAACAGGAGGGACGAAGGGGTCTTGGGCTGTTAGACTTAAGTTGATGGGAGAACGTAATAATGTGGGTGAAAGGAAAGCAGACGTGATATTAGTGTTTAGGTAAGGAAAACCAAGGGAAAGCAGCCCAGGGAGGAGTTGCAGGGGGTGATGATGAGGAGGGAGATCTGCTTGTAATCTTTGGGAGATGAAGCTGAGGAGAAGGGAAAAGAGGAAAAAGGAATGAGAGGAGAGGTTGTTCCTTATTCTTTCTCATTGCGTTCTTAGTCACCGTCCTGGTGTTACCTGTCTCCAAGAAGCTTTCCCGTGAACTCGTAATAAAAAACATGATAAGCTTCCTCCCCGGCTACTTGCCCATCATAGTTATTGTCTTACCTCCGGACAAGGAACTGATGTCCTCGAAATTATCTTCAATCTATATCTCGAGTTTCTTAGCACCAGGTAATGTCAACTTGTTTTGTTCACATTAACCTGCATTATAATTATTATTTGCTTCCTGAATTCCTCTTACTCTTCCTTTATTATTATCCTTTATATCATTATTACTGTCTTTAGGTGTATTATTATATTTATTCTAATATTCACATTATTATCATTATCACTGTTCTCGTTTCTCTTAATATTTTACTATTATTTTCCTATTTTCTTTAATTTTCTTGAACGACATCATATATCAACCATCAATATCCTGTTACATAACCTAACTTCATAGCCTGTAGTGGCAACGTTCCCCTGAGTGTTTGGGCTTGACTAAAGGTATAGTAAACAACTTGATAAAATGTTCACGTTCTCATACGAATAATTTTCATGTATGTTCACGTTCTCATACGAATAATTTCATGTATGTTTGGTTAGATTACCTCGCGTGTCACTTTTGTAAAGGGGGAATAAGTTTACTTCTTTACGTTGCTCTTCATACTGTTTGTTTTGCAGCCTTGGAACAATATTCGCGTCACTTCCCTCTACTCCCTCAAGTTTGTCTATATAATTTCTGTAATAAGGAGGCCAAAATTGGACGCAGTATTCAAGATGCAGTCGCACTAGAGAATTATTGAATGTAAGAATAACCTTTTCTGTTTGGTGCTAAGATTTTATACTTTCAATCATGTTAATTTGTTCGCTAATTTGAGAACTCCTGTGCAATGGTGGATTGACTTTGGGCCATGTTGATATTATAAGAGCAAGATATTTTATTTGGTAATCAGTATAGAGTCAGATGTAGTCGAAAATAAAAAGAGAATACGGTCAAGCACTGATCCTTGAAGAACTCCAGTTATTAGAACACCCCAGCCTGATTAAATATCGTTCATTACAACCCACTGCTTAGGCTCTGAAAGACAGTTTTCAAGCCACCTGTGAAGGTTTTTCGTAATACCTAGCGAGAGTAAGCGGGGGAGAGGAGAAGGAGGAGGAGAAAGTGGTAGTCAGAAGATAGGAAAGGAGAAACACAAAGGTGAACGGTGTGGAAGAGAAGAAGTGTCAGTGGGAAAGGAAGGAGGGCAGGTGGACGGGGGTGAGGAGGCAATTGTCCTACCACTTTACGCTGAAAGGCATTTCTCGCTGGAGCAAGGCAGTCATGAGAGTTTCTGAACACAACAAAAATTTCTCAAGAAGCAGCATTACATTATTTATTTTTTGAGTGGC